>JBBPRQ010000102.1:0-69335 GCA_038093095.1 Boletus insuetus
ACTATATATACTAAGAGAGTCTGTGCACAGACCAAGCTATGCTAGAGGCTATACTGACCATAAGTAGTTAATAGTGTGGTCACTGGGTACCATGAGGCAATAAGAGAGATAAGAGATACTTATGCTATAGGCTCTAGATAAGAGCGGTTATTGCTATTGGCTGATAAGGGAAAGTGAGTCAAGAGGAAAAGCATGAGGCAATGATAAGAATGCAATGTGGTTGCCATGAGGTGCATAGCCGAGATAAGAGATAAGATCATGTGACTTGGGTCACATGATTGCTGTTAGACAATAGTTGATAGTATGTTCGGTATTTCTGTAATAGATTAGCAATGATTAGGAAAATGAAGTGTAGTGAAATTTCAAGTAAAGTCGGCATTCGGGTTGGCAATATGGGTGAGCGTTACAGCGCCCATGTTGGGGGTATGGGTATATTAGTGGGTGCGGGTGTGGGTATGACCACAGCCACCCGGGGGTATACCTGTGCTATTGCCTATTTGAAGATGATGTCTGTAAAGGATACATATCATCACATTCCACAAGGTAAATAGCATCAGCATTTGCATTTGCAATGGTTTGGTTCACCCTTGACTGCAAATGCAATCAAATTCTAATGAGTATATTAGCCTATGAGAGTGATCATACAATAATCAAAAGGTAACATACTAGTCCCCAGATGATCATGCCAGAGTGATCCTTGTGTGGTAAAGGATGCTGAACTGGGATGAGATTCCATATGTTTTTTGGTTTGAGGCATCAGATCTAGTGTGTCAGTCAATAATTAGGTGTAGTGACTGTCTAAGTCTCCAATGTGGTGCATAACAAATGAAGGGCTTGGAATGTGGAGTGGTTGATGTTGATGTTGACAACATACATGACTATTAGCTTGAATGGACAGCATGATGCTGAGGTAGTTTTGCCAGGAACCTGTCTGTTTCCACTTTCATGTTGCTTCTTGTGAGATTTGAAAAGATGGGATTCCACAAGTGAGCACTGTTGATTCCTACTAGCTCAATTACCTGGCAACCATATGTTCTCCCAGCCATGTCATAGAACACCCTCTCGCATTTCATTGAGAATCCTGTATAGATATTCTTGCAAATTTAGTATCCAGGTTTGATATATATCTAGTACTACAAATTCAAGTAGAGGTTCAATCAGATTGGTGTTGAATGGGTACCTGTAATGCATGATATGCACTAATTTGATTTCTTCAAATTTGAAATCAAGGATATTGTCATGTGTATGGAGTGCTTAGGAATTACAATGTAGCATGTAAAATTAACTCAAGCCCAAGTGTACAGATGAAAAACTTGGCATCACAGAATCAAGAATACATTTCATAGATGGGTAAACACTAGAATTTCACCAGATTTACACAATATATTGCCTCTGAGACTCTCTTCATATGATCCTTCTGTCTACCACTTCTCTTTGTCATTCCACCACTGGAAGAACTTGCAATCACAACTTGATATGGAGTCTCTTTCTTCTTTAGTTGGTGGAGGCCCTGAATAAAGTATTAACAGATAACATGCTGGAAAGCATGTTTAACACATACATGTGGTTTTGGAGAATAATATTAGTAACCATCTCCACTTTTTGGTCATAAGATGCATGATTATACTTTTTGAAGACCTCCTCCAATGCCTTCTTAGACCTGCCAGGAGAATTTGATGCCTTATACTTCTGGGCTGCAGAAGAGAATGGCTGAGGATCATTCTTCTGACATAGAAAGAATGAATACTCTGATATCAAAATGATATCTGTATTGTATGATCTAATGGTATATGATCATATGAGCATCTAAAACATACCAACACCAGCTTGGAGGATCTGTTTCCATGTAGAAAAGGGAATCTTGTTGAAGTTTAGCTGCATGCTCATAACACAATATTAGTCAATTTACCACATTGTGTGGTTTCAGAGTCTGATGGTCACTGGAGGTACAAGGCATCTGTACATGATATATTGATATTAAATATTAAATTGGTGAAGAGACATACTCCTTTCTCAAAGAGTAGCTGTAAGTTGCAAGAGCACAAATCAATAAGAGATTCAATGATATGTTATATATACCAACCTCCTGAATAATGATGAGCATAGAGACATTTTGGCATATGAAAGTCTTACCCTCTAAAAGGAATTTAAAAATAGCAAAAATGGTTATTAAACATAATTTTTTTATAAACTTACATCCTGTTGAAAGTGTTGCAGCAAGAAATATGACATAAATGTTGACAAAATGGCATACCAGCTATAAAATTGTAAAGAAGGATTGGAGGAAAGAGCAGAGATGGGTAAAAAGGGGGACCATCAGCATAATCACCCCACCTGCATGCCACAGTGCACAACTTACCCTCTATGATTTCCAATCCAGGATGAAGAGTAGAAATGGAATCATCAGCATGGTCACCCCACCTGCATGCCACAGTATACAACTCACCTCCTATGATTTCCAATCCAGGATGAAGAGAGGAGATGAAATCATCAGCATGGTCATCCCACCTGCATGCCACAATGCACAACTCACATCCTATGATTTCCAATTCAGGATGAAGAGTGGAGATGGAATCATCAGCATGGCCACCCCACCTGCATGCCACAGTGCACAACTCACCCACTATGATTTCCAATCCAGATTGAAAAGTGGAGATGGAATCATCAGCATGATCACCCCACCTGCATGCCACAGTGCACAACTCACAAACTATGATTTCCAATCCAGGATGAAAAGTGAAGATAAAATCATCAGCATGATCACCTTGCCTGCATGCCACAGTGCACAACTTACCCTCTATGATTTCAAATCCAGGATGAAGAGTGGAGATGGAATCATCAGCATGGTCAACCCACCTGCATGCCACAGTGCACAACTTACCCTCTATGATTTCCAATCCAGGATGAAGAGTGGAGATGGAATCATCAGCATGGTCAACCCACCTGCATGCCATAGTGCACAACTCACCTCCTATGATTTCCAATCCAGGATGAAGAGTGGAGATGGAATCATCAGCATGGCCACCCCACCTGCATGCCACAGTGCACAACTCACATCCTATGATTTCCAACCCAGGATGAAGAGTGAAGATGGAATCATCAGCATGGTCACCCCACTTGCATGCCACAGTGCACAACTCACATCCTATGATTTCCAATCCAGGATGAAGAGTGAAGATGGAACCATCAGCATGGTCACCCCACCTGCATGCCACAGTGCACAACTCACAGACTATGATTTCCAATCCAGGATGAAGAGTGGAGATGGAATCATCAGCATGGTCACCCCACCTGCATGCCACAATGCACAACTCACCCACTATGATTTCCAATCCAGGATGAAGAGTGGAGATGGAATCATCAGCATGGTCACCCCACCTGCATGCCACAGTGCACAACTCACCCACTATGATTTCCAATCCAGAATGAAGAGTGGAGATGGAATCATCAGCATGGTCAACCCACCTGCATGCCACAGTGCACAACTCACCCACTATGATTTCCAATCCAGATTGAAAGGTGGAGATGGAATCATCAGCATGGTCACCCCATCTGCATGCCACAGTTCACAACTCACAGACTATGATTTCCAACCCAGGATGAAGAGTGGAGATGGAATCATCAGCATAGTCACCCCACCTGCATCCACAGTGCACAACTTACCCTCTATGATTTCCAATCCAGGATGAAGAGTGAAGATGGAATCATCAGCATAGTCACCCCACCTGCATGCCACAGTGCACAACTCACCCACTATGATTTCCAATCCAGATTGAAAAAAGTGGAGATGGAATCATCAGCATGGTCACCCCACCTGCATGCCATAATGCACAACTCACAGACTATGATTTCCAATCCAGGATGAAGAGTGGAGATCGTCAGCATAGTCACCCCACCTGCATGCCACAACTTACCCTCTATGATTTCCAATCCAGAATGAAGAGTGAAGATGGAATCATCAGCATGGCCACCCCACCTGCATGCGACAGTGCACAACTCACAAACTATGATTTCCAATCCAGAATGAAGAGTGGAGATGGAATCATCAGCATGGTCACCCCACCTGCATGCCACAGTACACAACTCACAAACTATGATTTCCAATCCAGGATGAAGAGTGGAGATGGAATCATCAGCATGGTCATCCCACCTGCATGCCACAGTGCACAACTCACAGACTATGATTTCCAATCCAGGATGAAGAATGGAGATGGAATCATCAGCATAGTCACCCCACCCATGCCACAGTGCACAACTCACATCCTATGATTTCCAATCCAGGATGAAGAGTGGAGATAGAATCATCAGCATGACCACCCCATGAACATGGCACAATGTACAACTCATATACTATATTTTCAAGTGGAGTGAAAGGTGGAGGTATATCCATGAACAAGTTCACCTCTTTGAAGTCTACATGTTCACAACTCACCTTCTATAATATCCAAGGCAGGATACAAAACAAAAACATGATTTCAGTATAATTAATCATTTGGGCATGATGATGAATGACTTACACCCTATGGTTTTCAATGCACCAGCATTAATTATTAGTAGAATCACTTCCAACATGAGAAACTCACTATCACCACAATGGTAGCATCAAAAAGATTCATTTATATTATAAATATGTCTGCACTGAAATTTTCACTTACCTGAACATGAGGAAACCACCATACAAGCTTCTGAAGCCTTTGCTCACTCATATTAGCTATTGAAAGTGATGACTTGTACACCTTGTCTGTCTCTCTTATCAACCTTCATTGGAAGAAAAGTGTTAGTAAGTCAAGCACAATAGACTGCCACACCAACCCACTCTCTGACTGCATATCTCACACAGAGTGTTAAGTTTACTTCCTGAGCTGAGACTAGTAGCATTTGCAATGCTTCTTCATTCAGGGCATTTGTGGTGACATCCAAGAGCTTGCTGGATCCCTCATCACTAGACTTGTGCATGTCTAGTTGATGTGGTTAATAATGTGGAATCCAGTATTTGGACAAGAAAAGGCATGATACAAGCCTTTAATCCGGATGCAAGACCTTGGGGCATACTTCATGGGAGTAAGACGACCCCATACATCAGCTTTTTCGAATATATCCTCAATGAGTGGCTCAGCCTTCGACAGCCGCTCTCGTAAAGGCAGTTGCCGATCAGCGGGTGTCAACTTTCCCAGTGCTTTAGGCAGCAGGGCATCGAATTTTGTGAATAGCACTACAACAGGAACTGGGAGATCACTTGTATCAGCTCGAGAAGACAGCACTGGCAAAGCATTTACCATTCCCAGGATCGCATTCATCAAAAAACTTCTCTTCAGACCGTTGGATTGCTCGCTCGATTTTGTCCATCGGAATGCAATACCTGCACGAAACACGATTAAAGTTCCGTGACGCGATAATCCTACTTACCATATCGCGTGAATGCGCTTCGTGAGAATGGTCGTCTTCGCACGATCTGCAATGAACTTCTTCGTCTGCAAGAACTCTTCTTCGCTTCCAGCTTCGAAGCCTCGAGAGTCGTGGAAGATGAGTTTGTCGTTACTCCGGAAAACCAGTTCGTTTTCGACATTGTGGATTCCACGCTGATAACGATCAATCCATCGCCCTCAGTGGTTGACTGCACCATAAAACAACACTCGGGCTCACCCCCATAGATCCCTCGACTTGCGATAGATCGACCTAATCGCACACTTTAGCTTGTCCCACAACGAGATATATCGACCAAGATCCATACCTTGTTCCCGTTGCCATCGTAGATCTCTGGATTTTCCGTGGTGTTGCAAATGGCCCGAAGAATTGTGGTCTTGCCAGCGTTCGCACGCCCGACGATAAGGATTCTGAAGCGACCAAACTTCTCTTGCAGGTTCTTGAAGCTCTCTGTGTTTTCTGCAGACATTCTTGGAGGGCGAGCGTGAAGACAAGTGCGGTTTAGAGCCAAGGGCTGTAGAGTGGTGGCGGAAACGGACAAGCCCTAAGTTATCGATAAGAAATTTCGCAGGCAGTCCTCTTTCCTCTTTCCGACCCGGTCATGGATGTCCTTCGTTCTCGCCGAGAGTCGCTACACTAAAAAAATCGCATCGTTAATTGCGTCTCGAACGATGCTATCTTCAGGTCGCTGTCCATTAAAACAGAGTGCGCGCGATTTGCAGTCATAAAACATCAACATGAGACTGAAGTAACAAATTGGTTTCGGAGCTGCATATTGACTGTATGAGTCGATACCAGAAAGTAAGCCCGGTGCATCGATTAGCATAAAGCAAGCCTAGACAGCCGTCAGTCCTCATCGCTCACGTCTCCCTCAGCGTCAGAACCTCTGTCGCTCTTCGTCGGTTCTGCCACGTTTACGCCGTTTTCGTCCACGCTCTAAAACAGCGATCAGTAAACACTGAGAAAACGAGAGACTGTCAGTACAACCAAAACGACTGAGCAGCATATGGTCCAGCCGACTCACCACAACTTGCACTGCGCCAGTGTGCTCCCCAATTCCCATACGGACATCGTTCCCAGGTGACCGTTTAGTTCCTTTCATGACCTTCAAGTCGTCGGTGGCGAACGTGGATTGGATATCACGAGCTGAATGATATATCTCCTCACCCTTCCCTTTATTTGTATTTCGCCCGAGGCTGGCATCTGGATCCGAAAAATAAGTATACAGTGGCTGACGAAAACGACAAAGGTTCCACACGGACTGCGAGAATGAACGTACATTGAATGTTTGTTATGATAATCACCAGCAGTCCGAAGCTGCGAGGTTTGTCAGGTTCAACCCAGTACAGTTGTACTAGTTCACTCACTCTTTGGAGCTGCTTGTCCCGTTGTTGATGTTAAAACCCGTAACAATTCAGGCACATGCAAGATCAGCATTGTTTGAGTATTCCCCTCTGCTAATACCCAGTGCATCAATGCATTCGAATCCGCTACGAAAGGACAAAGGTATACCTCTACGTTCACCACGAGCAAATTTCAATCCCATAGTTGACCCATATGTTTTCCGCACGTCTGACATGCATGTGTATCAGCGTAAACGAAAGGATTGCCTCGCTCGGTTTCCACGGAATATACCGCCTCATCCGCTTCGCTGGCCCCGAACCTTGCATGACTTCGTCATGCGCTGGAGGCGCTACGAGACCAATTGACGTGTCTACAGGCTTCTTCATAATACGCGAGCTTCACCTTCGACTCTGTCAATTCTTCGGGTTAAGGCACCGTGTCCGCGTCGCGTTTGACTCGTGCGATCCGACTTTCCGTCCGTGTCGATATCTGAGCCCGAGTCCCGAGTCTGGGTCTGCCTTTCTTTTTAAAATTTCGCCAGCGACGCCCTTCCGATGGGAATGTGGAGATACGAGGGAAAGGGGCAACGCCATCGATGGAAAATGAGGAGAATCCCATGGAAAGAGGGAAAGAAACGTGATAGATGTCCTTGCTCGACAGCCTCGCCGCGGGAGCCATCCTCAAGGACGGTCCGGGGTACGCACGAAAAGAGGTCGTGGATAACCTGGAACGACTGTGTAGCGTGGAGATACAGGGTGGCACGGAAAATGAAAGCGGAAGAGGAGTTACATGTCGGATCACGGAAAACATCCCTGCCAGTGTCAATCATACTCTTGCCCAGACCACATCATGCCCCGTGAACTTCGCCCTAGAAAGCCACGCAAAAGTTATGCAGACATTGCAGATAACGGGATCGAAGACGATGACAATGCCGCTGGCCCCTCAAACATTCACCTTGAAGACGAAGAAGATGACAGCGAAAGCGAATTCGAACCTGACATTGACAAGGATCCCAAAGGTGCAAACAAAGTTCCGTCCAACGACGAGGACGAACATGACGTCGCCATGGATGATATCCAAGAACCAGGGTCCGAGATGGAGGTGGAGGAAACATCGAAACAGCGTCGCAAGACGGCTTCTTCTAGCGAGCCGCCTCGAGCTCCCATCACGAGC
This sequence comes from Boletus insuetus, assembly GCA_038093095.1. Classification (NCBI taxonomy): domain Eukaryota; kingdom Fungi; phylum Basidiomycota; class Agaricomycetes; order Boletales; family Boletaceae; genus Boletus; species Boletus insuetus. Next base: position 7,942 of record JBBPRQ010000102.1, read on the forward strand.
GCGACCTACCCGGGTAGCCCGACCATGTTCGTATCCATGAAAACACGCAAAGAACGGCTCCCTCCCAAGGTGCAACAGGCCAATTGTGCACCCTCCGAGGCTATCCCACCTGTAGCCGCTCCTCGGGTCGCCAAAACGTATGCGTTACCAAGTCCAAGCGCACATCATCGACACCGGGCGATACCGGCGTTCTTCAGGGAGGAGATGGTCGAACGACTGGATGAACTTCCTGCGCTATTCAACGAGCCTCGCATCGTTCCGACGAACAGCATGACTGCCGATCATTCCCTCACTAACAGGGTTAGCAAAGCTTGGGGTTTCAATGTCGGTGCTGGTCCCGTCTGGCAAATTATGGAGGATCGATCTTGTTACAAAGAAAGTATCAGTTCAGGTTCCGGTCCCGAGAAGGAGTCCTTGCGGCGTCCCAGGGTGTATCAGAATATATCTGTACGACCTGGTTGGCAGGTGTTGATCTCCCGGTGTGTGACGAATACTTGGCTCTACAATCTCTATTCAAGTCGTTCCTGAACTAAAATCGCAGGGATGCTCTAAAGTATTTGCCCACAGATTCGACCATGACTGAAGATGGGCAATTCAAGCCACCACCTCAAGTCGACTGTTATTTGGGTCCGTGTGATAGACAGACCCGTGTCTCTTTCAATATGTTCGATGGCGTCGCTACCTGTATGTGAATTTCCTTCATCCTATCATCGATAATAACCTCAACACCTCAAGCCGCATATTTCGAGGGTGGTACAGGGTATGTCTTTAATGCGGGCTCTCCTGTGTGGGGGATAGATTGGTGTCCTACTCATCAAGCAGACCGTTCTGGTAAGAATGCAATTTTACGCCATTTTACGACCTACACTTATCAGCAGTCAGTCCGGCAGTTTAGACATTATCTGGCCGTCGCCCCCTTTCCGTCGCGCTCACATGCGCCAAATATCGGTGTTAAAATTGCCCGTCCCTCCCCTGCTTGCGTCCAGATATGGGCCTTGAAACCCAGAACCCGAGAGGACAACACGATGGACGACGACCGTCCCAAGAGTGATCCAGCCGAAGTCCGTTGTGAAATGGTGTTGTGCCTGGAAAGCGGACCGGCTCAAGAAATCAAATGGTGCCCACTACCAGCTCATGACCCAGTCAGCTCCCTTCTTTATCGGTTGACTCCACACAGTCACTGAAATCACACCTAGTGGGAAGGCGCGCCACCCAGGAATCCGCGCAGATTGGGTATTTTGGCCGGAACGTTCGAAGACGGGTCACTCTCCATATACGTCGTACCAGATCCCGAGGATGTAAGGCCTCCAGAACACGATGCCGCTATGCCCGTCTTTGGTGAGCCTTTTTTGTTCACCGTCGGTAAGATGGCCTTATCTCGCCAGTCAGGTTGCCCGAGCCGGCCTTACGTGTCGAACACGAAGGTGCGTCATGCTGGTCCCTGGATTGGGCCAACAGCGAAGTCATCGCTGTTGGTCTCACGAACGGTAAGTTCCAGGACCCGAATCCAAACGTTTTCCACGGGGTGACGTGCTTCAAGGTTATCTCGCTGTCTACAACGTCAAGCAGGCATTGGAGAGCGGCGAAACCTCCAGTAGGTCACCGGACCTCTCACCTCATCGTCACCTCGAAGCGTGCTGATACTTGCCGCAGACATCTTTCCAACACATTTCATCGCCGTACACCAGTCCGCCATTCGTGCCCTCACATGGATTCGCGTGCCTCCTACAGATGGGTCGGGCGTGCCCAATCTAACCGAAGATCCAATGGTCATCGCGAGCGGTGGGTACGACGGCGTAGAGTGTCTCACTGACATCCGGGAACCACACGGCAACGTCCTCAACCGGACACGAGGCACGTCCCCTTGCCGTTAGTCTGCATTCTCGCGTTTCGAACACACTTGTCATCAACAGACGTCATCAACAGTGCGACCTATTCCATGTTTGCGACAGGTCCGATCATGATCGACCATGACAATACTGTCAAGTCGTACTCCGTGTCGCCAAGCATGTTAGGGCGCGGTCACGTCCTGATGGAACCAGACGGGCCGGTTTGGGTCTGTCTCACGTTTGCTCTTGCAGGATATGTTTGACAAGTCGCCATAGAGCGTCAGCGTGTCGGACTACCATCCTCAACTCGCTGTCGGATCGGCCGACGGATCGTGTACGACCACCAACACGCTCAAATCGACACGGCGGGGCGGCATCGTCGTGCGTCTAATGTCCACCTCCCGTTCAATGCTACACACGTTGACCCAAACTTTCGTTCCCAGCCGTTCCTTGTTCACAAGATATATCAACTCGATTATAGCCGCAAGACGGACGAGTTTCGTATGCTCGAACACTTTCTTCCGCAGGTCACGCCAATCCATACCGTCTCGCATCTTGGTCACGCTGAACCGAGCCCCCCTCAGGAAATGCAAGAAAAGATGACCAGCGCCAAAGGCAAAGCGCAAGGCAAAGACAAAAATAAAGACAAGCAAGATGCAGACGCGGACGCAGAGACCAAGGGGCGCAGTACCAACACCGGCGTATGGCCGCCCGAGATTGGCGTCCACCGCGTGGCGTGGAACAATGGCAACGGTCTCGGGGGCGCACCGCTGTTGGCCTCGGCGACAGCGTCGGGGCTTTGTCGCGTAGACTGGCTGTTGGGGAGATGGATCAAGGATAGGACGCCGTACGTGAGCGTACCCAAGATGAGAAAAGAAATCGAGGGGGCGTCGGACGAGTCGGACGAGGAGGTATAGCACATCGTCGTTACACACTGCATCATCTAGATCCAGACGAAGTAAATGCATTATATGATGATCTAGCGACGACTACCTAGTCCGAGTACGCATGCGTCAGCGTGAAGCGGACCACCTCGCATCAGACTCACAACAAAGTACGAGACCGACTCTACTTGGCCTTGAACAAATTAGTGTCCTTGAGCGTCTGCCGATGCGTTAATCTCAACCGCCGCTTCTCCGCCTTGCCACCCGGCCCATCGTCCACGAGCTGCCTTGGTTTCGTGAGCTCCCACAACCACGCGGGGTATTCCTCGTCTGGCTTGGCAAGGATGGGTGGTTCGCCTTTGAGGTAGTTGAGTCCGGTCATGATAGTCCCGGCTGGACAGGACGAGACAGCGTCTTCTTTTTTTCGGAGGGGATTGGAATGGGGAATGACGACGTACAAGGAGGGCTGGGACGTACTTTTAGAGGGTTCGGACGACGCGGGTTTGGGTGGTTGGCTTGAGCTGGGTTTGCTGCTCGACGTCGACGCGTATCCACGTGCTGACCAGAGAGAAAGCGTTGTCCGGAACGTCGTTCGTGCTAGAGACATGCTAGTGTGTATGAAAATGAGATTGGACGAGTCGCGACTTTGGGCGCGACAGCCACGCGAGATTTATCTCGCCCGCAAAGGAAGAAAAAAGTATGTAATGCGAATGTACAATACATAGATACAAGAAAAACTATGGCCAGCTGAATTGTATGACACAGCCCGGCACGATCACCCAATAGTACCATCTACTACCTAGGCTCTCTTTCGTCAATTGAGCGACCCATTCGCCATCGCTCAAAACAACCCAGAGCCAGGGAACAATTGTGACTCCTCGTTTGCATCTCGGTCATCCTCTTCGTGATCAGCGTGAACCAAGGGCTCTATCTCGGGGGAGAGACTATACGGCGTGGCTGGGTGCATTTCTGGTGGGTGTTGTTCCTCGTGCACATATGGATCAAGTTCAAACGGATCGATATCTGTGTCTGGTGTCGCCGGTGGAAGTGACTGTATTGGCTCTGGAGGAACAACAGCCTGAATTGTGCGTGCCGGTGGTGAAACATTGTGCGACGGAGAAATTGGAAGAAGCGCGGCTGGAGGGGGAGAGGACATGGGCAACGGCCGAGTTTTGGCCGGAGCATTGTACTGCGGCAGTGTCTGCGTGGCTGGTTGAGGTTGCGGTGGCATTGCACTACTTGGGGGCTTGGGTTGGAGATCGTACTCAAACTATAATAGGCAAGTGAGAATGAGGCCATAAAACCGAACAAATTCCATCTCACCGCCGCAAAGACTTCTTCCCTCCGTTTCTTACCCTCATCCTTGTCAATGCAGTAGCAGAGGTACAGGACATCCGCACTGGAGCATTGTCAGCGACATGCCGGAAAGACAACAGAAAAAAAAACTCACGTGTCCTTCACAAGACCAACACAGAACAAACCAACGAGGGCTGTCACGCCACCAGCTAACACAGCAGCACCCAAGGCATAATTTGGAGCGCTCAATGTATGAGCAACGAACAGATAGGTCATCAGCGCAAACGGAAACGTAAGCGTCAACGGTGTATACGTGAGCATCGTGAGTTGCGCTAGAAAATGGATCAGTTTTTGATGATCGCGAGACGGACGAGTTGAACTGGCGTACGTTCGGTCTTAAACTTCCGTCTGAAGCGCCCTGCTCCTGGAGATTCTACAGCTGCTGTGAGAGCACGTGCTCGTCTTGCGCTCGGCAGGAAGGGATCACCGGTAAGGCCAGTATACACCAGGGCATACATGCTAAACGACGTGGTCACGCTTTCCAAATAGCCTACTGCCATGCCCGCACCGATCGTAAGTGGTTGAAGCCAGGGTCGGAGAGCGAGCGGGAAGTACGAAGGCAGGAGACGCAATGCGATCGTTAAGAGTGTCAGCACACGGATACCAGCCATGATAAGGGCACTCAGAACGATCGACCCCAGAGACGGATAAGTAGCGCGAAGGATGGCAGCGTGGATAACGTGCGTGTCCATGGGAGGTGGTGGAGTTTGACCTGGGCTGAAAAATGGAGCGAGTGAGAAAAAGAAGGGGACTTGACAAAAGAGACACTCACTCTGCATAATACCATGCACCAATCACTCCCGCACAAGTAGTGCGTAGAATACCCCGTGCAACACCCCAGCTCCAGAGCCACACCCCAACGGTGCCAACGATGGCCCAATCTGCCCATTCCTGGATGCGCCATTCAGACTGGCCTTGCGGGAAGTAGCCCATTAACAAGAGACGGAAAATGAGTGTGACGAAAGGGATCGAGGCGATTAATATGATGAGAAGCATGGCGGGAGAAAGTGCCACGAGAAAAAAATTGGACATGAGAAGTTGCGACGAGAGGTCAAGAATGGACGATGCGGAATGAATCTTGCGAGGAAGATCGATTAGACGTCGAGCTGTAAGTACTGAAAATACGAGGGGGATGATAGAAAACAAGCGTAATCTATGTTTCAACTAAGTCATGACTTTTAGACAATGGGGTGACGGACGACTCACCCAACGCTTTCACCCCATGTTGGCTCCTGATCACTGTCCCACATAAAACTGCCAACAAAGGCCCATATTGCAGAAATGAAGAGTGTGACTGGTATAAATACTGAGGTGACGACCATGACAGGTTTGACGAACATCCGCAACAGGAAGATGTGTGCATAAGCAACGGCGGCGCTGACGAATGTCAGGATGGTGAGTAACGGTACTGTGTGCAGTAGGGTGGGGTATGGCAAAGGGCCATTTATTTCCTTGGGCAATTGCGCAACGAACATGAGCAAGAGGGAGAAAAAGAAACATAGTGTGACACCCATGCACCATAGAATAGTCCAGTGCGAATCGTTAAACTTCCGACGAGCGCGTGAGACATGACGAGGATCCGGCAGCGAGAATACGTCAATTGGGCGAGTGGTACCATCTCTCGGCAGCAGGGATTGAGTCAGAGATAAGGACACCGCTTCTCGTGAATGAGGAGGTGGAGGGGGTGGAGGCGACTGCGAGGGCATGGGAGGTTGTATGGGTCGATGTGATGGACCCGCTATGGAACCCGGGGAATCGAGGGAGGACCTTGAAGGAGAGGGTGAAGAAGCGCGGAAACGCCGAGGAGGTGATGCCTGGTGAGCGAGCCAGCCCTTTGGAAAGTCCTGGGATTCAGCCTGACCGTAGTCAGATGCTATCAGCGGCACCGACTGGGAGGCGTGTCGAGAGGCCCCTGGCGGCATATCTTCTTCGTCCAGACGGAGATATGGATCCTCTTCTATTTCATGTATTCGGCTCCTATGATCACCTCTGCCTGACATCCCGCCCGTATGACCACGTAGATGAGGATCGTCTAGGTCGTCGAGCTCGCTGTTATGAACGTTGCTTGCACGAGACCCCTCGTCGGTTGTGAACGAAAAGAAAAGAGGCTGTGAGGAAGATAGACTTGACTCTGGATTCTGCTGCTGCAACAAAAACTGCGAGGCATACTGCGCAAACGATTTTGCCATCTCCAACTCGCCCCGCTCGCAAAGAGGAACGCAGCTGCCCAGAGATTTGCGGAGCCGTCGTGGACTGCGTCACTTTAAAAGTAAAAGAGTCCTGGTAAATTCGCTCAACAACCTAAACCTCGGTTTGCGTACCCCTCCGCTTGTGTGAATCTCTTTCCTAAACAGGATCACACAACTACAACTTAGGACACCATCCAGTGTTTTTCAAACTCTACTGAGGAAGAGCTCTATTGCATGCTACTTGACCATGTGTGAACAAACGACCCTTCACTGACTTGGCTGGTCATTCACTTCTAAGTTCTAAATCACTTTCCGTTGACACATTCATATTCTCGCGTCCCCCCTGAAGTCTTAACGTCGATCCACCGAGTACTCCCTCAAGAACAACGTCAAAATGAAACCAACCCCAGCAAATACCGTCATCACTATTCATATCATTGCGATCGAACGCGCCAACGCGTCGCACAGCATTACAAAGAGCGACGTCTTGGTCGGGTTCAGCGTTGTCAGCCAACAAGAATAACATGTAGTGACACACAGAAATCAAGTAGATCATGCCGATGTTATCGTTGAGTACTGTAATGTTGTCACCAAACCCGAGGCTAGCGTAGTTTGGGATGGCCGCAAGTTTCCAGGGAAGCATGCTGGCGATGATCGCCTCACCGATGGCAAGCCCTACGGCACCACCCAGCACGCTGAAAGCTCTGTCGTATCTGTCAAATTGAACACGAAAGAAATGGTCGCTCACCAAAGGAACATGAAGGCGTTCGTCGCACTAGCCATGCATTGCTGCCTGAAGTGCTACCATCGGAACCTAGAATATACAGCTTGCACCGATTGCTGCCACCAGAGGAAGAACCTCTTTCTCGACACTTGAACTATTGAGCATCGTAAAGTAACTCGACAGAAAAGAATGAAACATACATGCTCGAGGTGTAGTCCAGTGTTATGAAGAGACCCAGACTGAGGGTTAACAACATACTCCCGAACCAAATCAATGGGTGATTTTTTCCCATCTTTGAAACAATGAACCCAAAAATGATGCAGGATGCAGAAGTCACGAGTATGTACGGAAGTATCCTGAATACAAAGGGTGAGAAGGTCATAGACGCGGGCACAAGGAAAACAGGGATATAATGCCTGCACCAGTAGCTGAGGCACCAAGGACTGAATAAGTGTTAGACAATTATCCGCATGCGACAAATTAGGAAGCAAAGACCTTGGTAGAACGCCAGAAAATAACTAATAGTTGAATTAGCGCGATGCCACCGATAAAATCTAGTTCGGCAATTTGGTCACGAAGTGGGAGTTTGGGAGGTGGATGAACGTTAAGGAAGATAAACAACAGCAGTCCTACAATTCCGCCGATAGGCTTGAAACTAGTGATTAGATACACTGAATTGGATATTGCCGTGGCACGTACAAGTTAATGAAGAAACACCATCTCCACGAAACGTGTTGCGCTAAAGCTTGGCAGATCCAGTTGTTATGACGGTAATTTAAAAGTAAAATGGCATAAGCTTACGCCACCAAGAGGCGGTCCAACCAGACTGACCAAGAGAATGTTAGCAGATCGAAACAGGAGACGTGCAACAGGATTACCTCGAAATACCATACGTAGCGCTGGCTAAACCACCATAACGCCCTCGGCTACAAAATCGTCAGATCAATGGGTGAGTAGACCTTTTTTTATCCTTGTATGCCTACTCTTTCAACGGAACGATATCCGAAATAGTTATCATTGGGAGTTGCATAATGCCGCCACCGCCTATCCCCTGGACCGCTCTGTAGACGATCAACCAGTTCATGTTTTGTGCGGCGCCGCAGAGCGCTGATCCGGCCTGTCATGGCGACATGAGCAAGAAGGGTACGCACGCGATAATCCAGGAAGACAGACCAAGAACACAACGATACTTGAATAGAGGACTAATGCACTGCGTAAGGAACGTCTTCTGAGTGCATCATCGATGAGAAACCTCACCAAACATATTAGATAGTTTTCCGTAGAGGGGGCTGAACGTGCCAGCTGCAAGCATGTATGCGCTAGCGCAACCTAAGTTAAACCCACGACTCGATAATGAAATACGTGTCACACCTTCCAACCCAGCTGTAATTGTTGCCCCCCTGAAGGTGAGCTACGATGGTGGGGAGTGCGGTTGCGACGATAGTCTTGCAATCCCAGACCTACCCTACAGTGAGGAAAACTGACCTACCTGATCCAGCGCTCAAAGGAACATCGTGTAGACAAAAGCGAAGCTGATGATACCTAGTCTGTTCTTGGGCAGAACATGTTCCTCATTTTGCCTCCAGGAATGACACCTTAGGCAGTACATCCCGAGGAAAAGTGGTGCCAAGGGTGAGGAATGACCTGGCTCCTTCCGTCCTACAGCAAGTTCATCTTGGTGGGAAGGCGTGGATGGCATGGTCTTGGAGGATCTTAGTCGACTAAGGGAACTGAACGAAGCTTTAAGGAAACGGGGTTGTTTTCCAGCGTTTCGACAAGCTGGCAGATCACGCTTAACTAGAAGTGACAGGTGGTGATCGTTGATCGCTGTGCAATAAGTCTCATACTTCTGATCACCGCAAGACACGCGACAACCATATATGGCCTTCTAGCTCGGTATCCACAAGCTGCTCATCCTTGTACGGTCACTTTCATGGTGGCTGCGTATGCTGCAAAAACGCTTACCAGTGTCGCTTCTGACAAAACACATTCACCTAAATTCCACCACTGGGCAGTGTGGGCCGTCAGTTGGTATGATAGATGGTATCTATGAAACGTGAGAGTGCAGCTGCCGTTATACCGATGCTACTTGTTGTGTGCCAGATGCCCAGAATGATGACACAGCCCATCGGGACAGTCCCTCATCGGGGTACCGGGTAGTGGGCCTAAGGCGCCTGCATTGTCCTCAAAGCCACCTCACCAGCCAGATGCACAGTCGCTGGGCTCGTTTTCAACGACTGGTTCGAACTTCGAAGGAAGCTTATGTACCTTTGGGTGGAAGCAGTCATGGACACTTCTCGGGAGTGGGGGTTTGACGTCTTTGCTCACTTCCGTGGGAGTCGGAGGATGCAAGAGGATAACTCAACCCGTCGTGAGCATACTTGGCGTGGAATTTAGAAAGCTAGATTTCGTTGGGGCAACTGTAGCGCTGAGTCATAGGCAAGCGGTCGATATCAATAAGTAATAGGCTGAGTCATGCGCTTGGAATTCCCAGGATTGTGTCCACACCCGCCGGGCATTGTCCTAACTGCAGGGGCATTCGAACTTCGACTTTTCGGGCCCAAGAATACAGAGCCACGATCATAAGGCAGATAGATTACTAGTACAGACCCGGGTGACCGTTCCGGGTCCGGGAACGTTGATCGTACGAGAAACACTCACAACAGTACTAGTGCTAGTCAGTCGTTGGCCGAGGTCATCGACCAAGTCAACTGTGTGTACGCAATGATACAGCTTGAACCTCCCAACGCCCCATCGTTTCATTTCCCGACGCCAAACTATATATATGCCACGTTCACGTTTCGGACAGTGAATCATCATCTGGAACCACCGCGGTTCCATCGATCCATATTGATTGTTGTGAGGGGATGCGTGCAAATGAATCATGGTTTGATCATTGACGGCACTAATACTTCGATCCACATAGAGTCAGACTTTACTAACACTGCATCGCGCCGATTAAACGTAAATCTTGTCTGATGTCATATCACACAGGAGCGATGATCTATTACCATGCAAATCCCACCGTGACATTCTCAGATTACGACTACTGCTCGGTCATGGCGGCGTGTGGCAGGTGGCAGCCACACTGCGTTCTACAATACACCAGAGGTATATTACATGCGTTGCTAATGTGCGAAACTACGATTGTCCGTGTGCGATAACTATATGCGTGATATCTATGCGTTCCTGCGCGACGTGCCAAAACCCATACAGCGTTAATCCCTCCTGATTTACTCTTCTGTTTCTGGCACATCGGCATGTGCAACGCTATTCGCCGGGGTCATATCAGGGTCATCGTCCAAAGCTTGCGGATCTCCTTCTGTCGGTGATTCTACCGCGCCTTTCTCAAGGTCACCAGGTGGCTTGGCTTCGCCACTCCGCACGACCTTACGTTCCAGCGAATACTCGCGCAGGAACAACGTCAGGATCAGCGCAAAACCAGTTGCGGGCGCGGACATGATCCATATCGTGTCAATCGCTTGGGACCATGCATGCAATACAGCATTACGAAGGGTAATATCCTGATTGAATTGATTTGTTCAAGTTAGCAGCAATCCATACAGGAAACCAAACGCTACTTCTTACAGAAATCAAATGGATCTTTCCGATGCTCGCGTTGAGGTCAGCAACCGAAGTACCCAGACCGAGGCTGGCGATGTTGGGGATCCTCTCGAGTTTCTGAGGAAGGACGCTGGCGATGATGGCCTCGCCAACAGCAATTCCTACAGAACCTCCGACAGTCCTGAAAATGTCAATGTCTTTAGTAAACATCGATGACCTGGTGTTAGGTGAGCTTACCGAATGAACACGAAGGCGCTTGAAGCGGTAGCCAAATCCTTCATGGGCATCGCTGCTTGGAGAGCGATTAGCGGTACTTGGAAAAGGCAGCCGATTCCAAAAGCTGCGATAAGAGGAAAAACTTCTTGCTCGGCGCTATAGATTGGGATGAGCATGACAACAAGGACTCGTAAAATGGAAATGCATACAGGCTTGACGTATAATCCAGCATGATCATGAGACCCATGCCGAGCGTCATTACGGCGTACGCCCCCCAAATAATCGGTCGATATTTTCCTGTCTTTGACAAGACCAATCCGGAAAGGATAGCTACCAAGGCAGACCCGAGTGAGAAGGTGAGCATTCTATGTACATTGCATGAGTCAACACCGAGATGGAAGAATGCAGTGCATACTTGATTCCGGCTTCAGTGGCCGATGCTCCAAGCACTGGCAGAAAGTCAGTTTTTGCGTTCGTATAATAGAGAGGAAGACCAACCTTGATAAAACACGGGAAGATAACTTGATTGTTAAGTTGAGTTATAACTCGTGACGTCTAAAACATACCACTCACTATGAAGCTGCAAAGAAAACAACGGCATGCAGGAAAACAGTGACAAGAATGATGGCAGTGGTGCGAGTCTTTGATACATTGTTAGGCACAGTGTAGATCAGCCGGAATGACAATTTACCTTGAACAAACGTGGAGGGAGAACTGCGGAGCGCTTCGTAAACACTTCATTGATACCACCGGCAATGAGCAAAACGATTCCAACAACAAGCGGAGCAATCGTCTCTGCGCTCGACCCTTGAGCAACCCATCATTTAACAACTCTCTTCATGAACAGGTGACACGGCAGACTCACATGAGGTTTGACTGAAGTTAAAGCCGATAAGCAAGCAAACGACGCCTGCGACGAAACAAACGAGTCCAACGAAATCAAGTTCGGCAAGATGATCCCGAATCGGACGTTTGTGATGGGGGTTAAGATTGAGGAAAATGAAGAGAATAGCTGCTGCAACACCGCCAGTGGGCCTAAAGACAATTGTCAATGCGAGGGATGGGCACCCAGTGAAAGGTGATGGCATACAGGTTGATGAAGAAACACCATCTCCAAGAAACGTGTTGCGCAAATGCCTTGATAACGTGTGAGTAGGCAACGGGATGACGAAAGGCACAAAACTCACACCGCCGAGAAGTGGCCCTACAACGCTGCCAAGATGGTTTTAGGCGACCATGCCAGGGTAGGATGAAGAGACCTTACCTTGCAATGCCATACGTAGCACCGATCAGCCCACCGTACCGGCCTCGACTGAGTGACGATCAGTAAGCTAGAAGAAATCATGACGCCATCACGTACTCCTTCAATGGCACAATGTCCGAAATGGTTATGATCACGAGCTGTATGATTCCACCGCCTCCGATACCCTGAATGGCTCTACACACAATCAGCCATGTCATATTCTGCGCTGCTCCGCACATCGCAGAACCGAACTGCAAATGGGTAGATCAGCACCTGAAGGACATATGAGATTGAGGCACATACCAAAAATATGATTATGGAGGAGTAAAGAATTGGCTTGCGCCCTAGGGTCAAGCGTAAGTCTGCGGGGTTGGTCCGGTTTGGCGTTCCGCTTACCGAACATATCTGACAGTTTCCCGTATAAGGGACCAAATGCTGCTGCAGCGAGCAAGTATGCGCTGGCAAGATCATGCGCTGAGTAAACCCTTATACATGACTCAGGCACGATATAACATACCTGCCAACCCAGCTATAATTGTTTCCGCCTCCAAGGTTGGACACGATTGTCGGGAGTGCAGTCGCAACGATCGTCTATACCACTGATTAGATCCTGCCAGAGAGCACACAATCACTGGCTTTGGACTCACCTGGTCGAGTGCGGCCAAGAATATCGTGCACATCAAGCCAAAGAACACGATACCCAACCGGTTCTTGGGCAGGACGTGCTCTTCCTTGTCTTTCCATGATGCGCCCGGCTGTGTCTTTTCGACAGGCGAGTCTCTCTGCGTTTTTGTGGCCATATATGCGGTGGATTCAGAGGGCGGGCGGGTCTGTTTGCTCTGTCAATGGTATTTAGCGCCGGGCGGGGGACGTTGTATCGTACTGGGGATATGGTTGCAACGGAAGACAAGAGACGAGGATATCATGCAGCATGAAATATATATATATTTCTGTTTGCATAGTATTCGTATTCGCATCATAGTAATTCCGGACTGCCTCTCACGGGGGACCGCGTCCGATGTCGGAGCTGCAGTGCGTGTAAGCCTAGTAACGTCCTTCAATAATGATCAATCTCACGTGAACACGGACAGCGGCTGAGTTTACAAAGCGCTCAGGTCATCTCTCTCTGTCAGCTTCGGTGCAATCACTCTCAGATCTGGGCGGAAACGCCAATCGTCGTAGTAACCTTGAGGGCAGTATAGTTGTGCACCGGCACGTAGTAGGCAAGTGACCGATCCGATGTTGATCGGCGCGGACTCCGTGGACCCCCGCGCAAAGTTTTTCTCTGTCACATACAGTCATCCCAACGTCCAACTCGATCTTTCACCATCTAGCCACCTCCAAGCGGAATCAGAGAGGATAATTTAATGAATCACGCTACCTTTTTGGTGGCAGACGTGCAACAACATGATCTGCCATAACGTCGTAACGTGTCCACTCCTGGAGTAAGGAACGCGGTTCGAAGCACAGCCAATCACGAATCGTCTTGACACTGCAACGGTGACAAATCTTTCCCTCCATCCGCTCTGCGTCGGACGGCAACACTTGCCGCAACATATGACGAAAAAACGCTTATTCATCCTGCAAATATAGACAGCTACACCCAACTGGCTGGGCCAGGCAACATTCCTCTAGTACTCGATGGCTTCTGGAAATAGCGAAGTTTATTCTTGAATCATGTTTTTAAGAATGCCGGCCTATGCAAGCATATGGAAGTTCGTCCTGCAAATAGTAATAATGCAATCATGCTCCACGATTCCTTGGCAAATTCGCACATCCTTCAAACTTCAAAAGTCTCAGATCCAGATATGGCTGGTTGTCCGCCATCTTATGAAATGGTCATTATGAGGGGAGGTCATGATGACCCAGCATACTGACATAACCTTACAGTAGCCCTGGAAAGGTCCCAATACTCGGGGTTACTGTACGTACATACGATGGTCGCCGCTGTTGGACTTTGGCACACTGTCCAAATTCAGCTCTCTACGGCCAGCAACAAACGGAAGTTAAAACAACGCTTTCACAATTCCAACTGAGCAGAATCCAACCCTCCTTTACTTGAGTTTGGGGTAGAGATCGACCGCCAACAAATGGACGGAGCACTGGGGGTTCAGGTTATGTCAGCGATGGCCTGTTGTCTAAGTAACCGGACATCTGATCCGAGCAATGGTCGGCATACTTCGGCATGCTGTACTTTACGACCTGCACGTCGTCGAACCATCGTTCACGGTTCCATCCAAGAAAGAAAAAAACCCGCGGGATCGGCAGAGCATCACCATCACTTCCATTCGCCCTCCAAAGGTAAGTAATCCTGCGGGAGATTGAGTCTCTGATTGACTGTCAACACAATCGCGACGTGGGGAAGAGCTGGCACTGCTGACGTAACGCCAACCCTATCGTACATCCAACAACAGTGCACGTCACGGTCGACACACGATCCACCAAACAAACCACTTGATATAACTTGTTCAAGTGACCGGACATCCGACCCAATAGAGCTTGGCATGCGGTACTACTTACAACCATGTCGGTCCATCCTATCCAACAAGGAAAAAAAACCCACGGGATCACGGATACCATCACTGAGACTTTTCCTTTATCCTTCAAAGGTAATCATGGAGATGAGTACTTATTTAACTCGCTGTCGTGATTGACTCGCCATCTTATCGCCAACCAATCGCGACATGAATGAACAAGGGGACCTGGCACTGACGTCATTCCAACCCTAGCGTTCAAAGGTACAGCAATACAATACATTCCATCCGACGCTGCACGTTGACATGGTCATCCAATCCAACCTCAGCTCCCCACAACAGCGCTCGGCACGCGTCGGCATCCATCCACGACCCTGCACGTCGGACCACTGTTCCATCCAACAAAGAACAATCCGCGGGATCGCGTACATCACCGTAACCTTCTCCTCCAAAGGTAAGTTTTGTGGGAGATTACTAAGTCACTGTTATCGATTGACCCGTCATCTTATCGCCAACGATCGCGACATGACGTGAACAGGGGAGCTGCCACTGACCTAAATCCAACCCTCAGGCCTCAGCGTCCAAGCCATCGACGTAACACCTCCCTACAACGGCGCTCGGCACACCTTGGCATCAGTCATCTATACCCTAAAGCGACCCTGCACGTCGGACCAGTCGTGCATTCCAACAAAGACATATCCGCGGGCTCGTGTACACCCTCACCCTCAGCCGTTTCCATAAGCACACCCAACCTTGCTGCATCGAGTCATCCTACCTCTCGTTCGGTTCAGGGCGTGGTGCGTTCATCTCGGCGATGTTGCCGTCACTGTCAATAGACTCGGACTCCGCGTCTTCAAGGGGATACGACCATACGCTTTGGCTTTTATTTGGTTCAAGGTGTCTTGGATAGGGAAATCAATCGATAGATCATTTGATCATGGGTTACGGAGGCGAACAATACATTATTAACTCTACAGTACAAACGCTCATCCGACACGATAGGACATATCATATACGTTGATATGCGAAGGAGTGTGCCTACGATTATCAATAGATATGAGATATTTGGTCACATGATATCCCCATGAGACGTGGGTCTTACCGACAGGAAATAAATATGTAGATATACAGCACCCTGTGCATGAACGCGGGTGCCGTACCTTCACATTTTCAACGCCTCACGCTCACGATAAGCCATTCCCCGACTCTCCCCCCCTATCTCGCAAAAACGTGTGGGTAGAACACGTAACCGATCAGCACAAAACCGACCAAGTCGGCCGACGCGAGGCAACCCAAGCGTTCTTTTTTTCACACACGCGCTGGCCAACTTGCCAACTTGCGCCCCACGCCAGGCCGCCATCGTCGCTTGGTTCCCAGCATTTCAACTCCAGAGCGGTGTTAAGATAAGTGAGCACGATAACCAGTCCCTTTCCATGTATGGTACTTGGTACGGACGGCGGCCAAGTTCGCCGTGTGGCACTGATTGGATTTGGATTTGAATTCGGCTACTACTGCACGATCTGATGTCATATACAATACAAGACGTCATACGGATATGACATACAGATTCGACGTCATACGTATGCTCACTGATGTCATGCGTTTTCGAGAAGCAACTTACTTGATCACTACGCTCGAAGCTTGAGACTGTTAGAACCCATTCGCACAGGACAGAACGGAATGTAGGACTGTATGTACAGCCTTGGTTCATCTAAAAGGCATAGCATAGCATGGCATCAGGCCAGCTTCCTCGTTGTGGCGCATGATCGCTTTGAAAATCATGAACAGAGAACATGGACACATGGACCGTGCCTGCCCATGTTGCATTCATACATTCAAGTACATGGACTAGCAATAGTGACTCACTATACGCCACTCGCCACTCGTTACTTATCTCTGAGTCATCAAAGACAAAGGCTACGCCGGAGCGCCGGTACTGCAAGTGGAGAAGAAACACATCCTGTAAACGCCTCGCGATCAGTCGTCGATCGCGCGCCACACCAAAGCAGCTGCACAGGTATCCTGTCATTACAGAAGCACAGAAACATGCTGTGTGGTCCTCTAGCCCAATACGCTGGCGTTCGAATCATCGATGCACCAACCCTCGTACCCACTCTTCGCTCGGGTCTTGCCGCTGGGACGGTTCATGAGACCACCAAAGGCAGGAACGCGGTATCCTCGAGGTGATTACAGCAAGGGAATTCGCCGACTGCCGGGAGATTGCGTCAGGAGAATGAACTAGGCGTTCCCGATATGACCTTGTCACGTTCATGACCACCCACCCTTCGTCATAGAGAAGCCCCAGTGTGAAGGCGGGGTTGAGGCGGAGGCGGAGAGAAATGAATATACAGGGTTAGCGTGGATAGACGCAGCGCACTGTGATCATACGTCACAGGAACATGCTGCACAATATATTTCACCAGATGAGAGGCAACAATCGGCAGTCGATGTGGGTTTTGAGGAAACGATCGACCACGTGATCATATCTCGAACCAGGATAGCCCGCAGACTAAACAAGGCCTGGCAATGCCATCGTAGCAAACATCTTTCGAGAACCTTGGACATCGACGAGGATGCATGTAGAGAACTACTGGAAGGACAAATTATCTGGTCTTCCTGGCACAGTTTAGGGTACAACCCTGCATGGTTCTTGAGCTCCGTAGCGCGAACAGCTTCAAGGGGAAAGGGCAGGGACCACAGGAGCAACCACAGCCCCCACAAGACCATAACAGTGTCGGTATTGCGCCGGGAAGAGAGATAATGACCATGCGGGGTCCGCGAGGCAACCACTTTCTCGTCCGTGCGCGGGAATGAAACGAGCGTGGAGATTATACGAAGCGCACAGGTCACGATGACGACGTCGACGGCAGTCAAGGCAAAGGCTCCGCAGTGCGATGCAGGTCAGGTACGAAGACAAGCGGGTTAGCCGTAGCAAGTTACCGGTGAACCCGTGGAACGTTTAGAAGATGAAAGGGAAATGAGCAATTGGATTGCACACGAGGTGAAGCATTCGGTTAGATATGATATCGGATGGCACAGAACACGGGGTGGTCCGGGGGATAACGAGGTCCGATACCGGAACTCGACACATCGTCTCGTGTGGAGCATAGACGAAGAATGTATCCACGACCACAGGTTTTCGGAGAACAAGACTTGCGGTGAGAGCGAGGCATAAGAGTACTCAAGAAACTGAACGATTACCACGCGCCAGTGGAGTTTTTGGGTCCAGGTCTTCTTTGACGGCCAACTGAATCGAACGGTTACCAAATTATATTTGTTTGATGGTTTCACAAACTGACAGGATGCAGCCTGGGGCCCAGGGTTGATGAGAAAACCCTGGATTTCGATGTGGGTGTACGCCAAGGAGAGCGAGTATGAAACCTTGGTCTCCAAGGCGGACGCGCGCAAAGGGCGTGCTAGGTCTTCCCATATGCCGCCGCTGAAGTTACGTTGTTGAGCAATCCCGCCTGCAACCACAGGAACGGAATAATACCCACCAATGAGGACGCTGACGACCAACAGATTGTGTAAGAAAACGCAAATTTTACGGATAAGCGAATCGACTACGGAATTGGAAGCATTGAAGACGAGTCCAAGTGCTCTTCGGATCTGCTGGAACGTTCAAG
Source organism: Boletus insuetus (assembly GCA_038093095.1). Taxonomy (NCBI): domain Eukaryota; kingdom Fungi; phylum Basidiomycota; class Agaricomycetes; order Boletales; family Boletaceae; genus Boletus; species Boletus insuetus. Next base: position 26,047 of record JBBPRQ010000102.1, read on the forward strand.
GGGATGAACGAAGAGAACACACGCATAACGAGATTCGTTTTGGGGCGGCCACATGTCAAGTCGGCCAAGTCTAGCTAGAGCCAGCAATCCGGCTGTTAGCCACAATCAGGCCTCAGGAACTAACCACGTCCTCTTTAGAGACAGGTTTGAATATGTCAATATCAAGCTGCGTGCCCAAATTTCGACGTAAATTGAACGCACATATGCAACAAGTCTTGGTTGTCTAAGTGCCTGCACGAGCATCCCAGCATGGACATGGCTCCTGAGTGACTGGCAGTCAATTTCCGCAGATAGGGCTCCCTTCACAATCTATCACATACTCGGCGATCGTTCACTAGTAGACCCGGGAAAGACAGCGAACCCGATGATTGCTGGTACGCAAAGTTTGAGTGCTGTTCGCATAACGCGTCGATGACAGCCGGGGAGGTATGTAAGTATACGGCGTTGCATTCCGCGAGGCTGGACCAACGGACCTGTCGTTGCAATCGAGTCAAATCTTACACCCCCAAAAAACTTCAAGTATCCACTTGCCTTTACCGATCAAGCGACGAGGCCGAAAAGGCCGTACAAAAAGCCCTGTTGTGCAGGGCAGCACCCGAGTGGTGAAATTCGGGATCGTGTTCGGGAGGGAAAAGGCAAAAATAATCGTAAAAAAGTCGCACGCGACCCCGCGCGCCTCTTTCAACTTTCTCGATTCGACCACCAACGGACCGCCACAGACCGCCCAGGCTCAGGTTGAGCGACAAGAGACGTAAAACAAAGACGCGCCGACGCATGTTGATCCCACTTGTGATAGTATTTTTGACGGCCTTTTGCTTTTGGTGTCGTACCAGGGGAACCTATTTTTTTCTCTGATTTTTTTGCCGACGCTTTTGCCAATGGCCGTGTCAGTGTCGCGTCCAAGATTTGAAGTAGATAGAAAGTACGATGAACTTCAGCTTGGCGGATGCCGTGTTCGGCAAAGCTCCCCCCGGTTCGGATTGTGTCGCTAGAGCTATTCGGCGTGCACATGGAAGTGAAGACGGGGATCCAAGGGTGCAGAGAAGATAAAGGGGCCCGAGCAGTTTCGCTCATTTGCGTTCTAATCGGAAGAAACAGACGACGGTCAGAATTTCGAAATGGCAGCGCCGAATTTTACGGAATCTTGGCAGAAGAGCGTATGTACGAAACGCGCCCCGGTATGGTCTGACAGACATGCAAGACATCGCCGTCAGTTGAGGTCTGAAACATCCGCACAACCCGTTGCAAGATAGTGTACGAGTGTTTCCATTTCAAGCCATACTATTCGGTTCGCAATCACAAGCATATGTATCGATGTTTCATTTCGTTTCATTCTTCGCAAAGGTAGCATACAACTCGTAAGATCCGTGCCACTCGTGAGTGGACATGATTCTAGACCTCTTCTCCTTCTTCCCCTGTTCGTTCCATATGGTCGTCTCTGTCCAGCCAAGACCCTCCAGGGGGTGTATGCGATAGATGAAAATAGATATTCCGTAGCAATGTGGGTGAGAGATGCATAATGTGCCGCGCAAATGAAACCATGATGATGAAGGCAATCAGATAATAATATGAAACTGGGAAACGAAGAAAAAAAAAGCCCTTCGACCGTGGATAGAATAGTGGTGGCGCTCAGGGATGGGATGTGTAAACCGCAGATTGCGCGGGAATCCAAGGGTGCGTGGCGACAAACGAGGTGGTGAGAAAAATGGCTATGTGGCGCATGCGGATTCGGAGGGAGCGCATGGCGCAATGTCCCGTGTCCAATGAGGAAGGGAGCGGGTTCCCTCTGTGGCAAACGCGAAAAAGGGGATTGCATATACAATGTGCGCAATGGTGCGCTGCGAATGACGGGAACGGGGCAGGTCTTGCTCAACCGGTCATGCGACGTCGAAGTCTTCGCTTCGTCCTGAAGAGACTGAAGCGCAAACTGAGAGTAATGGCTTGCCAATGGCGACGAAGATTCTGGGTGCACGTTGGCCTGGAAAGGTCATTAATACACATGGGAAAATGAATCAACAAAGATTCTACTCACGTCCACTCTGAATCTGCCTGGATCACTTGGTCACCCTCCGCAGTAGAAGGGAACCGTTTCTCGTCCTGGCCCTTGGATGCCTTTGTAGGCGACCGAGGACGGCGACAAAAAGATTTTTCCTTGAGGGGCACACGCTCGAGCTGCTCTCCCTCTTCGTCCTCGTCCTCTGCTAGGAAACGCGACTCGTAGGACGCAGGTTCATCGTAGGGGTAGTAGATTGGGGGTGGGTGGTACGTGACGGTGGAAGATGGCCTGCGTCGTTGAGGCTCGAAAAAGGGGCGACGCTGCTCAACTTGTGTCTCCTCGTCGTCCGAGTCCTCCTCGTCTCCGCAGGTGCTCTCCCAACGCGGCCGACGTGACTGGGAATGTGTATGGCCAAAAGGAGGAAAGTCGCGAAAATCGGGATCGTGTAGATCGCCGTGGTGGTCGACATAGACCTCCTTGACTGCCATCTTTGGAGACTTGCTGAGGGGGGAGTAAGGTGCGGGGGAGGCGTAGGCAGGGTCGAGGAGACGCGCGATGTCTGCTTCGCGGGATGAGGGTGAGTATGGACGTGAGGAGTGATGTGAGTAGTAGTGGCGGGACGAGGGCGAGGGCGATCGCTTGCGCACCAAGCGGTAGCGGCGAGCTGGGGGCGAAGAGGAGCTCGAAGAGGAGGCGCTGTCGTATGCGAACATGAGAGGGGGTACGTCGTCGAGAGGGGATGGTGGCATGGGAAGAAGAGATGAGTCGTTCGGGGGAGTGGATGGGACGGAGGAGAGCGGGATTATATAGCATCAGTCAGAGAGACACACACAAAGAGCGACAACGCGCTCGGGCAATACAAGGCCTCCATTTCAGAGCCCGTGCGTAATCATGCCGTAACCGTCCAAATTACCCAATTTAGTTTACCCTCCCAATACCGCATCTCAGATCTCGCCTCACGTGCGATGCCCGTCCCACTTGCCATATCCGGAGCGGCACTCCCCCCCTGGCCACACGTTCCCCGCCTCGAGTTCCAGGCATGCCCAAGCTCGATTATCGCACCCCGAATCATATCCTATACAGCATCGCACGAGGCCAGCACAGCGCACACCCCCGGGGATTCGTCAGTCATTCACCCGACCAACCACGTCGCGGCTGACTCACCAATCGCATCAGCCGCGTCCGCTTCGGCCCGTGTCCTCCCGCGACCGAGTCACAAAGCAAATGCGCTGTCTCGGTGCCTAGTCATAACAAAGCAAACGCGTATACGATACGGTCTTCAATCCACACCACTGGTTCGTTCGCAGCTAATCATCCACCGAGCCTCCACATTCCTAGAGTAGCATACCATTCCTGTGCTGTTCCGTGCTTCACGCGTGTCGGGGATATACCATAGGAGGACCCGGGATCATCCGAATCCATCCCGCTCACCACGGCTCTTTGGTTTGCCAATTTAATCAACATATGATTGGACGACAAATTACACCACCGCTTGTGCTCGTTGTGGAGTGAGACCCACTATAATATAGATAACATGTCATTGTGACCTTTGCTTTGTCCTACAACGCCCTTGACAATGGATACATTCATATGTTTCATCAGAATCAATGCTATTCTTACTAGATGGCTTAGATTATCGGATTAGATAAGATCACTCCTCCAGGATTAGCACACACTGCCAAGAATAGCTGCGCTCACCCGCTGGCTCCCCTCATGTCATCTTTCCTCTCAGAGAATCCCTTCCCTTGCTCCGCACGATTCCAGGGAAGAACACCTTACGGAAACGCGCGCATATCGTGTTTCTCCCACGCATATCTAGAAAACCTCCCGCTTCCCTCCCGTAGAACCTCCAGTGTTCCTCCTGTATTTCTGGACTGTCATGTGGTTCACGCGAGGCCGTGGACACACACACACACGCACACACACACACAAGCGCGCGTACAGCACCGAACCTCGGTCACGGTATCTTGCCGACATGTGCAAAAATGGTCACGCCAGCTGAGCAAGTCCCAAGCCTCCACTGGCATGTCATGCATGTCCTGCCATATCCGTAAACCGTCGTGTCGATGGAAAGGGGTTGCTGTGGAGGGCTAGCTCCATAATTCCCGTTCTCGGTCTGGTTCTATTCTCTTTTCCGTCTTCCCGCAACGCCGCACCTGTGGGACCTCCTTGTGGAGGGTATAGGGTGTCTGGTCTAGCTAAGACATATTTGGTCCACCTGCAGCGTTCTGGCAGTTCCCAACCCACGCGAGAAGGAAACATGGCGTCATGATCCTCGCGTGTATCTCGCCCACGATGTCGTTCCATAATCTCATCGATGGATTCACGATATGTCAATTTACGAGTCCACACATGTAAGACGTAGCATACTGTACGCCTATCGATCCGCAAATATGTCTCGTCTTGTGTCTCCTTTCACACATTGATGCCTGATTTGCCAAGTTTACCGTTTTGGTCCGGGTCTGGCGAGGTGCCTGCCAGCGTTTCCCCCCACGATGGTGGACGTTCTCAGAGATAACCGAAGATGTGATTGACCCATGGGTCGACCCAGGCACAGCCAGTTTGGCCACTGCGTGGATTCTAGGCGCCACAGCTTTCACTGGCACCTCAGTCATATCGTACCAGTACTAGTAGAGAGGCCCCCTGTTTTCCCCACATTCCAAATGGAATAGACTGGGCTGTGTCTGCTGTTCGTCTTCCCCGCAGTGGTAGAACGTTCTGTCGAGAACATCTCTCCAAGGCCCGGGATAATCACATGTATCAGTCATGCGAGCCTGGATTGGCAGGATGCGGCGGCATGCCAATCAGGAGCGTTGCGGCCGTTTGTCGGGTCTTGGACTCCCGTGGCGCTATCGTCTTGCCTGATCCTGATCATATCATGCTACCTACATCAGGGATCTAATCCCGTCTCACCTGGGTCAGCCCAACCCATCTCCAAATTCGTCTTGCACCGCGTCCCTCGGAAGGTAGACGCATGCGGAAGACCCATATTATCTTATCGCGCCGAGCATGGTCGGTCGCCATCTGCTCCACTAACTGGCCCAATCAGCCAAGCCCGCATCCCTTCTTTAATGACCGTAACCCCTAGATGGCGATCAAACTCTCTAGATATACATACGAAAGCCTGGAACGCCCCGCGGAATATATCGCGAGACATAGCATACATGGACATCGGACCTGGAATACCGAGCGGATTTTCTGGTGAGAGTCACCCGACGTTTGTTCACCATACTCATCCAACGTTTGGTCCCATCCCCCGGAAGAACACGGAATCCTGCCATCCAATCTCGAGAACCGTACGGCGTGCGATTCTACTCGTTTTGCTTGGTCGGCCTTTTCGGCCATCCGTCTGGTTACCGTTTGTTACCTTGTCACTGAGGCTGACATCATTATCATGATGGCGATGATAAAGCCAACTTGGTTTCAGTTTCTTTCCTCGCTTCGCGGAAGCTCCATCCCATTGGCTTGGGAAACAAGAAACGGCCGAGCAGACCGACTTCCACGAACGCGAACAAATGCGATGCCTCTCAGACAGTTCATCATTAATTGCCAATGTCGCTTGTTTGTTATCAGTTCTTGCAGGAGTAGAAGCGGGAAACACACACACCTAAACGATGTATGGATATATTGACAGATGATGAACGCCGTGATTCTCTCTTGAGTGATGCTGTGGAAGGCCCTCTTAGACCCAGCTAGAGGAATGCTTCGTTTGTAGCATGACTGATCTGATCAAGCAACACCGCACGCGGACTTAGTGACTTATGGTCCGAAAAGTTTCCTTACGAACCAGGGTTGTCATGGCGTGTAGGAGCGGTGATAAGTGGGCACTGCATGTTGCACGGATGCGTAAATAAACCTAAGTGGTAGCAGGCCAACTTTAGCCTTGGGACGCGTCATAGCACAGCTTGTACGCCAAAGGATGAGCGGCGTCTGCGCCGAGCTGACTCGACTCACTGATTCAGCGTGATGGTCTCCAAATGATATTTGCACCCGACGATCACTAAAGTCATTCGTAAGCAAGGCGTATATCGCTTAGAAAGAAGACGAAAAGTTCGAATATGGAAGAATGAAGTCGAAAGTTGGTATTCACCGATGTCCCCCTGATACCTGGGGTCTGATAACACCCCCGCCCAAGACTTCGACCCCTCTTGAGGCATTTCATTTCTTGCATAGCGATCGTCGACAATCCCATTGGCGGCTTTCCGGAATAATACTCTCCGGCGAATATACATATCATTGGTAGCCGGGGAGCAATGCCCGGCAACCTGATTTCATTTCGGTAATCTCCAGTTCCATTACCTGAAACATGCATATTGTGATTGCCAAGGAGAGTGAACACTATATTGTTTCGTTATAAAGAACCTAGTTGTTTCATCGTCCACTAGATATATTGATGAAACCCACCACGGTATTTATATCACCTCAATCGACTGAGCGCGCCACCTACTTGCATCGGATCCCCAAGGTAACGCAAGGACGAAATCGCCATTCATGTGGATATGTTTCGATGCAGGCTCGCGATCGCCCGGCAAGGAAAGACCATCACCAGACGGTCGATGAAGTCAGGCAATTCACCACCCTCGTTAACCATTGCTCGCTTCGAATGAGGGTCATCAACTCTCTTCGGCTTCTGTCATAGACATTATCAGGATCGCAGTCCTTCCCACAGACACGACACGACTTGCTTGCCTTCGTCATTGATACGTACCACGCCAAAGCATGACGCATCTCATTTAGCGGCACCAAGATTGGAGATTGGCTCGGTGACGAAAGTGAATGACGACCGTTGGGGAGGGAGGGGAATCGGTGACGTGCGCGACGCGTGCCCAAAACCCGTGGTTACGTTCATTTCGCGAATCTGATTCGAGGGTGCATAGCCAATCTCGGTGAGCCCCGTCGTGCAGAGGTACACCACGAGGGGCAGACGTGCAACCAAGTGCTGGCAGTGGTAGGAGCGGTCCACGGACGGGGTGACTGGTACCGGGTCTGAGGTCGTGCATGCGCCGTGCGGGTGTCCTGGTGCGCCGTTACCTCATGACGTTCCAAATTGACCCCTATCGTGGCGGTGCGGTGTGCTGGATTTTCTCCTACTGGTCGGGCGACCCCACATGCGGCACCCCAGTCTCATCTCGGAATGGATGGGGGTGTGGCGTTCAGACTGCATGTTCCGATTTGGGGTGCGTGGTCGCCGTTGGAATGTTGTCCGAGGCGAATAAGGTGCTGCACCACAGGATCCAAGCGTTTAGTGTGACACCGCAAAAACGGGCGTTTGTGGAAATAAATGTATCCTGTGATGCTGGGGATTCCTAGAAGGTTTCCATGAGTGGTGGCGCGGGTGGATCCAGTGAACGTACTGGACTTGTACAGCACTTTGGAGGTAGGTTTCTGTGCAAGATAATATCGTACCACTCGTTCTTAGTCTAGGCCATGTCAGATTGAGGCTGCGTTCAGATCCGCCACAACTTCACGTATGACGAGCGACTGCAGGGTTGCACCGTGAGAAAGAAAGCCCGAATTTGGAAACATGGACTTCTACGGACTGATTTTGAGAGTGGACGGCGTTGGACGAGGGCGCAGTACCCCTTTACTGCTGACCCCCGTCTACTTATTCATGCCTATCTCATACTATAGGCCTTGACGCGCACACGCTAGTATACAGGCCTCGATGTTCGGCTGTGAGATCATCTGGTCGAAATCGAAAGCAACTCAGCCAGAAGGAAGGCATTCCTCCATGACATGGCAGGCAAATAACACCATGTACACGATGCAGGTCGAACGATACATGGCTAGGAGGTGGGCAGACACGCGGATATGCAGTATGTGCAGTTGTTCTCTCCTTGATTTCTGACCCTTGGTCTGATGGACTTCTTCCCTGACCGTGTTATCCCAAATGAAAAACTGCAGGACACTAGGACTTACATGGTCTTTTGAAACACTCCAACCGGCCACTTTTTCGGACGCCAGTCCCCACGAAAGGGAATGTAAATTTTTTCGAGTCGAGCATCGCATTCCTATTCCCTCCTCTCGTTCACACATTGCGGCGTCCCCGATTCGATTAACATTCATTTAATTGGAGACACCATGGTGTGTCTCTCTTTTCTGAAGCGAGATCACACGAATCAGCAGACTTTTTCTTATCATGGTCGCCGTCCAGCAGGTAAAAAGACGTAAATAGCCATCACGTCCGGCATCTGAATAGATTCAGATATACAATGCATCCGTCCAACTGCCGTGTTTGACGTGTCAATAAAATTGAATAAATTAGTACGTCGCATGTACTTGCCATTTCCCTCCCGCCACAAACCCACTGTATCCCCCGCACAGCCTGACAGAAATTCATCACGAGCCATATGTGCATCATGAACTGCGACAATGTGTATTTGTCAATGGTTGGGATTCCTGACACTTATGGTGCATCGTTGCAGTTCATAATAACCGTTATAGTCAGGAACCATCTTGGTTCATGTTCCACACGTCTTAGTCTCAATGCAAGCTCAGGACATGTGAGACTCGATATCACTCCCCATTTGCGACTCCCCGGGACCTCACCGGTCTGGCGGCCAGCAGTTTCTCTCAGCTTTCAGCTCCGTTGTCGTGTGGAACGTTTCTTACCATGCCAATCAAAACGTTTCCTGTTGGCTGTTCGTCATTTTAAATCTCTCCTCGGTTTTCGGTTCCCATGACACATCTCTTGGACCTCGCAGGCCCACCCCTGTCTGCCCCTGGTTTCGGGATTCATATGCTTCCGTATATGCACCTTGGCCGCCTCGAGTTATCCTCGTTGTATCTCATTCTACCCATTTGGAACGAGTTTCGCCTCTATTGGCTATCGTGGGTGTCCGTCAGTGCAGTTTTGTTCCTCGAGCAGTGGCGAGGCAGTGACCTAACCCACCATCGTAGACACGTTACACGCTCATCTGGCAACGTGCGTTGACGACGCTGGTAACTTGATCCCCGACCCTCTTCCCAGAGCAGTGTCCCGAACGCATCGGTTTGCAATCTGAAGCAACTGCCACGTGACCTTCACTGGGGAAAGTTGACCTCATGTAAACGTCTTCGATTCAAATGGTAGCTTCATATTTTACACTGTTATTGCTTGGCAACCGGTGCCTTTTACTTTCTGGTGAAACCGCTGCTCATTCCTATGGTAATGTCAGGTACGTCGAGTGCTTCCCATCCTCCTCTCTATCGACGTCCCCGTCTTTTTCGCAGGATGTTGTTGCCTTGGATCCACTAACAGCCAGGAGCAGCCTGGAACCTAACAACTTCCTACAAGTGTGAAGTTAGAGCGTCGAGTAGGTCATGTTCCAGAACTTAGATCCTTACTGTGCGCTTGCGCAAAGCGTCCTCGTACCGCTGACAGCGGAAGTTTCGTCTTATGCACTGTGGAGTGCTCGGCGATCCCCCGGAACTAGGTGAGACAAAATCAGTCAGTCTCGAAGAAGGAAAAGTTGTGAGCTCATCCACTTACGCTAAGCGCGGAAGCAGGTCTGACGCCTCAATTATGGCTGAAACTACCGATCCGTGTCTTTATTCTATGTATGACGCGTTCGCATGCTTTCCTCTCTCTCAGCTGATGTGATCAGGTCGGTCAGGGGTGGACATACCTGCGCGTTGAGCTTTGGAGGGGAAATGTAGAGCGAATGGTCGCTTCACCCCTGCACTACATCTGCGATCTAGACTTGGGCTGTCCTCCCGCGTCTTTTCCGCAGGTGGTGCAGTCTGGGCATTGCTCCTGTGTCCCTCTTGTGCTTGTCCATGCCGATCGCGAGGGACATCGCGGTGATACGACGCGCTTCCCTTTCCAGGTCGCAAGCTACTGCGCCTACAAGTCATGGAACTATGGGAATGTGGTGTGGCAGAGTACGGTGTTCGCCAAGATTCTGCGAGAGCACCCATGATCTCAGTGTGGACAACTATTAGGGGTCGGTTGGTGAGTATGGTTGGTGGTACGAGGGAGCGAGGGTTGATATCTCCACCTCTGGGTGTCCACGTCGACCTTTGCCCTTTATGTACTTCGGGCTGTCTTGAACGCCCACTGTTCCTGTTCCTGCGACTTTCGCTCAGATGCACTCTACCTTGCCATCCGAGATCTTTCATTCCACTTATGCTGCATGGTGCATACATAGTCATAGTCATGGCTGACGGGGGAGGCTGATCGCGTCATGTATGGAGGGCTGCCAAAGTGGCGTCAGGCCCGAAGTCCGTATGGCCTGCCAGTTCTGTAGTTCCGAGGGCCAAAATTTGGCCCCGCCCTCCATGAAGTTTCCAAAAATAGTAACAATGGCTGGCCTGGCAGCCAAGCTCGGATAAGCGCTCGATTAGTTTCCGCTCTTAAGTAATGACCTCAGATGAACAGAAGCTTGATTCATAGATATCCATAGCGCTATACAGTCATTTTCGCCATGGTACGAGTGGCCTGCGAAGTCAGCTTTTATGGAGGCTCCCAAGTACCTGGCTCACATATCTGATGCATGGTGGTTTGGGGTTTTCAGCTTGGCAAAGACACGGTGGTCGGCGCTTGTACCTCCGCCTCCGTTCACGAGGCCGACTGCTTACTCAAGCTTCTATCCTTACACGTTCCCCTTGAAGCCAGGCCAACTCGAGTGCAAGCGAGTCGAGATCATAACTCTGGCCTTCGTTCCACAGCTAGGATGTCGCCTAGCAATAACTTCCCGCCTCTCCTTGCCAATGCCAACGAAGCTAGTTGGTAATATTTGATCATCTATGGTCTGGCAAAACCATCAACCAAGGAAGGTGCGAGTTCACCGAATTCACAGCGTGCCGTTCATTCCGTCCCATTGGCATAAAGAGGGTTTAAGACCAACGGCATCGTACGCGAGAATTGAAAAAGCGACGCGTCGTGTCCGAGGAAACAGTGAACATGGTGCTTCTGCAGTTAGGTGTATCAGTGGCAGGTTTGTGGACATGATAACGCATGTTGGGGCCGTAACATGCCACACCTAGACTTTGTTCATATTGGTCAATTGAATCACTGGCGTCTATCATGATGCGCAAGGCAGGTTGCTGATGCCAAGAGGGTTGGGCAGCGATGCTCGGTACTCGTATGCCGTTATTGTAGCACGCAACTTCGTGATGTCGGTCCCCCTAGGTCCTCCTTGATGTTCAAGGTCCCGCGGGTTGCAGGTTCCCCGTCTCTCGCTTGAGTTGCGATGGTGAAACAGATGATAGACGTGCGCTAAAATTATGGTATTCAAACACTTTTGCAACATAAAGGTTCCAAGTACCATTCCATCAGGTGACATATCTAGGTGCGGGTATATAATACCGTATATTGGGTTCTTCACTGCAGTACGACGCGGCAACCAGCATTATCGATGCTCATAACCGCAATCTCTCATCTGAGCCCTCCCGCCATCTATACTCGTCCCTAAACACATGTTGGGGCCGCAATGCGCTGCAATATGTTGGAGGTGGAACTAGGTCCGAGGCTATGACATCGATCTTCCAGAGTTATAAAGTTGAATTTGCATGATCACCTATCATCCAAGACAGGCACTAGTACTAGCATCCATTCTTGGTGCGCCCAAGACCTCCTTGACAAGGATGTCTCACGTCATGAATAAATGCCAATACATCTGATCATCTACGAGTTATATTGTAGGGAGTTTCCGGCGAGTTCATTGATTAAAAGTTGAAAATGCTACATCTCCAATTTATTTAACTGATCTGATCAAGGTTGACGTTCAGAGACAAATTCAAACATCCTAATTCCCTACCCACGTAGATCGCCGTTCTGCGCCACAATGCGTCTATCGATCGTGATCGAGACAGTGTCACCAGACCAGTCACAATGGGATATTTCATCCTGTTCTCTCATGTCATTGCTTTGCACGATTTGTAATTCACTTTGCATTTCACAGTCGCTCCTGTGGTAATCTGGCCTATTCTATTGCGAGGAAGGTACCTAGGCAGCAATCACCACCACCTGGTCTGTCAAACACGCCATGATCCGACAATAGTACACAGCACTTACATCGGTGCGGGATAGCCTGTGAATGATGATTTTCCCCTCCTGTCCACCAATTGCGAGATGCTGGTCGTCCGGCGAGAATGAGATTGAACGTATGTCCTGAGGGTACTGGATGAGACTGAGCTGGGTGTGTCTCGACGTGTCCCAGAAAGTGACGGTATGTTTCGTAGAGTACGCGATGATTTTCCCGTGCTTTGGTAGAGCGATGCACGAGGATCCACTGGTATCAGGGACAGGCCATTCGCAGACCGCTGACCCTGTGGATGCTTCGAATCGCTTGATTTTCCCGTCGGATATGACAAGGAAATGGTTACTGAACCAAAGGACACCACCGTTGAAGAACGAGGTGACATTCACTGTGATATCTACGAGGAGGTGGTGATTCATGCTGTCGTAGATTCGAACGCGATCTCGAGTGGTTATCACGATGCGATCGCCCTGCGGCGAGTATTTCGTTGCTACTATCACCTGGCCGTAGTAGCGGAGTAGCCATACTCGTTTGCGAGTCGCAATGTCCCAGACCGAGGCTACGCCCCTCGACGATCCTGTCACGAGCTGGCTCGAGTCGGGCGAGAAATCGACTGCATGGATAGCGGACAAGAAATCTTCCTCGCACGAGGAAAAGACTTGTTGGCGTGTCTCTGCATCCCACGCAGACACCTCCCCTCCGTATGTCCCTGCCGCGATCCATCTACCATCCGCCGACACAGCGAGACAGGAGGCACCCCTTCCCGTGTTCATGGTTGCCATTCGTTTGCCATCTTCCACCTGCCACACTTGGACTTCTCCGAGCTCACCGCTTACGAGATACTTGCCGTCCGCTGAAAAAGTCACCGCATATACGAACTTTTTGACGTCGATTTCGACTGGGCGTTCTTGTCCAACCACAACGATCAGCGTCAGTGCGCGCTCCATCTTGTCGGGACTCACCAGTCATTATGGATGTGGTCATTAGCGACGCAGTGTAGCAAGGCAACCCGTAGGGTCAACGGACAAGGTGCGGCTTCTCCGTATTACATATGCACTCTCTTGATGTAGTAGGCCAGTGCACAGGTGCCGTCACCTCGTGTTCTCGGCGCCTCAGCGCTCAGCTTTCAGCTTTCACAGGCCGTGTTCCACAATGAATCTGTCTTCCACCACGTCATGAAAACACGTATACTAACAAACAGGTTCAATTTGCTTGAGAGTTGGCGGTATTGCATTTCACCACTGGCAGTATATGTATTCGCCAGTAAGATCTCGCTACGATCACATCACGAGCAAAGAGACTTCGCGGCAACAATTCAACGTGACAAGACTGTGCAGTTATATGTATATTTTCAAGAAAGGACCATTTACATGCGTGCAGGTATCTGACTGCCTGGCCAGAGTACAGTAGACACCTGCTGCATTACATAACGGGTGTTTTGGGACACCACCACAGTTGCCCACATCTGTGATGGTGGTCGAATACGGTTGCCCGTGGAACAATGTACCAGGAGCACACCAAGGGACACACTATGCGTGTGATAGTCATAAAGCCCGGCTATCTCTAAACTCGGATGCGCAAGTTGTTGTCAGATGGTTCATCATCTGAGCGGCAGTCATAGCCTGCGTTGAGGTGGTCTGGAATGAATGTGCATGTCAGTGGAGAGATAGACGAGGTGTTGGGCTGGACACTTACTTTTGACGCCACGAAGCCATGTCAAGCTGCCCCGTATTCGGACCAAGAGGTCCTGCCGACCGTCACGGATGAAGGTCTAAGTGGATTGGGAATATCAGTCCTGAGCATCGGTGTTGGCCAAGGAGACTAACCCTGGGTTAACATTGGCAACCTCCTCATTGGTAGGATGACCACAACTACTAAGCATGTTTCGATACGAGGTGTAGCGCGAGAATGGAGATGGTAGTAAGCTAACTTGTGTGTTGCCAAGAGACGCTCTCTGGTACGACTATTTATCTGGACCTCGGTGTATCGTCATATTTGTTCAGAACGGCGTGAGATCCCTGGCAAGCAATGACGAGGCTGTTCCTCTTTGATGGCGTCGTCGAATCGGATAGTGCTTTCTGATGGAATGCCAAGCGCATGATGGAGCCTACTCTAAGTATGTGGCTTGCCAAGACGACAGCCTTCGCAAACTTTACAGCGCTGCGCAAGCGATACCGAATAGCCGTGGGCCTTCTAGTTGTCCTCAGTATCTCAGATCAACAGATCAGTGACTACTTTGCCTCCAATGTCAAGCTAGTCGGAATTTGCTTTATGCACTCCGAGCCTCCAAATGCTCGACAATTGTGAATGTCAGGGCTCGCATGCCTCGTGGACATTCCAATTGGAGCTCGCGGGGCGGAGTAGGAAAGTGACCGTGGATGTCCGGACCCTGGGAGCTGCAATATTCCATGGAGATGCTGTTACGACGGCGATGGGCTGTATCACCCACTTCGCAGGAAGTCCGGTCGAACCTCTGATAAACTGAGGAAAAAGGTATTGCATTTACGTTCAATCAACCACAGCACGATCCGGGAAAACAAGCAGACCGGGGCCCGGGCTCAACACCCATTTTATTTCTAGATCATCAAGTGTTGCTACACGTCGAGCATGTCAAAATGACACGTTATTTCTTTGGTGAAAACCCGACGAGAAAGATCCAATTAGGGCCGGTAGATGTGGCGAAGCCAGCCACGTCGTCGAAAGATGTCAAGCATCAAAGGTACTATAGGGCGGTCCGTTGCAGTGTTTAGGCAGGTTGCTCAGGACAGCTCGAATCCAGCGTAGCACTGTGAATGGCGCAGTACGGGCAAATCATCTTCGAGGCCGTACCTTTGGCCCAGCGTAGCCACATCGAGCAAGCAAATTTCTTGCCCACACGTCCAAACTGCATCTCCGTTTTGAAGCACCTGACTACCTCATTATAGGTCGGGGGTTCCATCCATCAATAAGGTAACGTCCCATGCCATTCATTCCACCAAGCCTCGTACCAGTCTGTTTCGCATGACACTAGGTCTTGACAATCGCCGGCGTGCGTGACAATACGAGGCTCTTCGGCGGCAATAAGTCGGCAGTGTTGATCGAGGACGGAATTTGTGAATGCCGAGCTGGTGGAGATATCTGCGGCCAATCACTTTCCGTTGCGCCTTTGTGATTTGTAAGGGGGCTTGAATCTCGGCGGGGGAAAGCAGTCCGAAACAGGGATGGAATCTGATACGTGGTTGCGAGGATCATGAGCTCCATTGACTGAAAAGACCAATGAGCTGCTTGCATACGATTCACGACAAATATTTGCCTTTGTCGTATGGGCATTCATACCTGTCACAGAACAATAGGAATGCGCAGAGCTCCTCCTTATGATACATCTATACCCAATAAAGGACTGCCAGCGAGTCAGTGGTAGTTGAAATTGGTTGGGAAGTGTATGACTCACAATCCAAAGTGATACTCGACAAAGAGATCAAATGTAGCTGGGTTTCAATCGGATTGTTGTCGCTTTAAGTTTCACCCTCATGAAGGTCGGCCGTGAACATGCCAGCAAGGACCTGAGAAAATCACGGGCTGAACTAATCGAAGCCACAGCCAGATCTTGGTTAGCCGAGCCGTAGCAACACTAGGGCCCTCAGGCTGTGTAGTATGCTCGTCAGCCCGCAGCGTACGCGGCAGGTGGAGTGGCTGCGTGCCAGGCTGCCAGCACGGACATGGGTATCCGCCAGCTTCTCCCCGTGACGAGACACATACAATACGCTATGTTCTCTTTGGTCAGGTTGGACGTTTCCCAGCTGCCAAAAGTGACTGATCATGTTTATTTTATTTGGCAGCACCGACCTCTTGCTGAGGCTCTTGTTGTTCGCACGGTATGCAGACTACAGAAGTACCGCTGCATTATTTATTGATTTTGCAGATCCCTCATCTTAATTATTTTGTAGCTGCATTTCGTCTGCAGACAAACATATCTGGTATAGACTGTATAGGCGATCAGCGATTACCAGCTAACCGTGTCGGCGAAACTACCAATGAATCTTTTACTTGTCCGACCTGGTGGCTATTGAGGTGTGTGGGCACAAATATATATAGCAGTATGCGTCGGTATTCAATTTTTATCCGAGTACCCGTGAGCTGCTAGAAAGCTGACTGATCTATGGCCCAAAAAACTCCAGTTACAGCTTCCCAACTCTACCTGCTTCCTTTCCACGCATGAGAACAATCAGACCGCTCCTTGGACATATGCACTTCTATTTCGTGCTCTTCGCCACATTCGCTCTTGCTGCTCTTCAGAATGTAACTGTGGATGATGCTGTCATGGCAGGCTCCGTAGTACCCCAATATTTGCCCTATGCATCAGCATGGCATCAGGGTAACAATTGTACGGTGTGCGCTGCTAAACCAGATCCCTCAATGGTGTACGACGGCACATGGCATGACACTACCTTTTCTCCGCCTAATGGGACTTTTAAAAGTATAGAGTTTTCGTTCGTGGGTCAGTTACTTGATATTTAATAGACGGTTCCATGTTTACGGGATGAGTTATCACAGGAAGTGCTCTGTACATATACTTTATCCTTGCAAATGCTCCCAACATCCTCCTCTCGGAGGCACTCACATCTGTGAACTTCACCCTAGATGGGGTCACGTTCCCCCCATACATACACTCTTCGACTACAGCCAACGATTACCAGTACAATGTACCGGTCTTTGCCAATGACTCCCTCACTTTCGGCACGCACACCATGACAGTACAGCCTTTCGTACCTGCCGACACGGGGAACAGCTCAATCTTAATGTTGTTTGACTACTTGATTTATACGTGCGTCCTGTGTCTCGTCCTCCGTTGATGTATTCACATGGGAAATCCAATCAGCACGGACACGGATGTCATCTCGATAACTTCCACGTCGTATGTTACGACGGCTACCGGGCCATCAACAAACCCAAGTGCCGAGTCATCAACATCACCAACATCGCTGGCGGCTTCAGGCACGTCTTCGGGACAAAACATTGGGGCTATCGTTGGCGGTACCGTGGCAGGTGTTAGTGCCTTTACACTAGCGATTGCCTCCTTATTATGTTATCGGCGATACAAGAGACGTATTGGTGGCCCATCTCGTGTAGCGGAGCCTGTGACGGATCCATTTGTCTCTCCTCGGATGGCTCCAATGTCTTTCGAAAGTACCTCACTGCCAATTCAGCAGACACCAGTCGGTTACCATCCCACAAGGGTGCGAAAGCGAACTTTCCGTTCCATTTAGTTGCCTTAATTCAATTTGTCCATAGCTCGAGCTAGGAAGTGGACCAAACACTTCACCCGTGACCGTGCAACCTTCAACCCCCCATCTCTCCGTCAACACCGCTGTATCTGGTTCTTCATCCAGTAACGTCACCGCTTTCCTGGAACAAATTGCATCGTTGAGGGGTGAGGTTGCTCGTCTTCGTGAACGTCAGGACCGGGACCGGGACCACACTGAATTTGGATCGGAGGCTCCACCTGAATACACGTGAGGCTAGTATACTTAGATGTGATCGTGTCCTTTTGCACAGCTCTGCCAATGGTTAGTGATTAGCGTACTCTGCCGTCCAACCTGGTTCGTCACATGTACATATCATCACTGGCTCCAATTCTCAGCACACGTTCGTTTGGGAAGCAATTCGAAGGTGGCAACCTCTCGTCAAACCTCCACCCAAGACACAAAGTCTACAACTATCCGTACCGTAGGTAGTTTCACTCACCAACATTCAAACACTTATCGGCGGGGATGTGTGTAATGGAAGAGGTATAACACTCCAGTTTTCAGCACTTTCAAGCGCCTATCGATGCCGCTGGCTGACACGTCGGGTACGCGACATGCTCACTTGAATTCTTACCGTTCACCTTTTTATAGCACACCTGTGTTGTACTCTCAGATATTCGTATCGTTCTAAGCAAGATAGTTGTCTCATCCTAACACTAGATATTACAGACTGCAGGAGGGATTCAAGGCAAAAAGTATCAGAAGTGAAAAAGAAAGAAAGAAAGAAAGAAAGAAAGAAACATCAGGTCCATGGGTGCAAGTATCCGATTGCCTGCTGTATTTCAGATTCCGTTGAAACACCACCATAGTTTTTCCCCATTTGTGTTGGTGCTCAGGATGGTCCAATACGGTTGCTCAATGGAATGTACCAAGAGCACACCAAGGGACACACTATACGTGTGATAGTCATGATGCCCGGCTATGTTTTGCTTGAAGTGTCGTGTGGTTCAATGCGTGAGCGGAAGTCACAGCATGGCCCGGGCTCGAAGTATGATCTAAACACGAACGTGGCAACATTGTCAGGAGATGAAATGGGTATGAGGCTCGATGATTACTTTTGAAGCCACGAAGCCATGCAGAACTGCTCCGTATTCAGACAATGAGATCATCACAGATGAGGGTCTAGATTGGAGTGTCAGTGTGAGCGTAACTTCGATCGGTCATGGAGGCCAACCTTGACGTGTAAACTTGAGGAAGGAAATGATCAAAAGGGCAAAGGGCTCGGGTCTAGATTGTTTCGATGCTGATATCGAGTAAAAGGTTCGACCAGTAACTAGCAGAAGACAGATATTCTCATAGAGGGTTTGTAACACTCCGGGGAGAGCAGTAGTGCCTGGTCGACTGAGTGATATGGGAGATAGTCTGAATTTTGATGCGCCTTTTATCTGAACCTCAGTACAGCTATCATTCGAGATCGGAGCTGTTCACCTTCACTTGGCGTCATAGGATGATAGGCCCGTACTCCGCATCGCCTGCATCTCTACATGTGGATTTTTTGACAGCATTCGTAAAAGCTGTGAGTCGACGTTCATTCCGTTCTCAGCGTCTCTAGATAATTTTACGACCAATCGTGAGAGGTTTGGGATGACCACGAGACCTGCCGAGAATAAGTACAGGTGGCAACCGTCAGCGCAGTACATACTAGGCTTTCATGCGATTGTCGAACGTTAAACGTTGATCAGAACCTTTGGAGGCTTTGAGTGCATGGACTTGATGACTAGGAGTCAACCAGATATTCCCATCTTGCACGACGACCTGTAAATATTACTAAACTTGCTGTCGTTCTTTAGCAAAATCCTGAGCCGAATGCATCGGCAGTTGCGCCATTCGGTGACGCATGTGTGGGACCATGGCATTTCCATCAGAAACGAACCACAAATATTTCCCCGCCATCATCCAAGTACCCTGATCGAACCTCCGAGGAATCGGAAAGAAGGCATTTCATTTGTGTTCTACCAATCACGGAAAGGCACCGGGAAGTAAAAGAGACCAGGGTTCAACACCCCATTTTTATTTCTAGAATCCTGCAAATAAAGGAGCGTGTGATGAATATAGACCTTGAAGACGAATGAATGGAAAAGTAAAAGCGCGCTGCGAAATGTTGGTACACGTGAAGCATGATACATTTATCTGGTGAAATGCCAAAAAAAAAGGAAACCTAAGACTCAGTAGATGCGGCGATAGAGATCAAACAATGGCTCGCGATGCGTTCAAGCCTCGGATTTCGTTTTTGATCTCAAGGTAGGGTGGAGAACCTGTTCGTGCAGGGCTTTACCAGCCGGCACCTGTCGACGAATCAGAAAAAGACGGAGACTGGTCGAGGACCGAGAACGTACCATCGGGTATACATGTTCATTTCTCTCTACCAAGCATTCAAACAGGATTGGTTTCGACTCATCGTACTCGAGGAATTCCTTCATCTTAGCGGGTAGTTCTTCTACGTTGCTGCACCGGATTGCGTGGACGCCCATTGCGTTGGCGAGGAGGACAAAGTCGGGGTTTGTCATCCGCGTGTGGGAATACCGAGAGTCATAAAAGAGATCTGGTACATGGCTTGTGAGCGACTGTCCTTGACTCTTCTTTCAAGAGTGGCCATACCTTGCCATTGCAACACCATTCCTTGGAATTCGTTGTTCATGATAAGGACTTTCACACCGATGTCATACTGGGAAGCAGTGGCAAGTTCCATTGCAGTCATGCTGAACGAAGCATCGCCATCGATATCAACCACAGTTTTGTTGGGTGCAGCGACTTTAGCACCGATGGCCGAGGGAAGACCAAAGCCCATCGTCTAGACCAAACTCAGCGATCGAAAGCGTGGAGACAAAAGACGATACGTACGCCGAGCCCACCGGAGGTAACCATGGACCGTGGTGTTCTCCATCTATAATACTGAGCTGCCCACATCTGGTGTTGACCAATACCCGTAGTGACGATCACTTCCTCCTTCCGGTGAGCAGTCTGCCTATCAAGTTCTTCGATGACTTCTTGGGGCTTGATACGGTCAGTGGGACTGGCAGTCTTGACGTAGGTGAAAGGATAATTCTCTTTCCACGTCTTGATGTCAGCGAACCAATCGTCGCGCGGCGTTGATCGGATCAGAGGGACAAGGACGGCAAGATTCGACACGACGTCGCCAAGGATCGGGATGGAAGCCTCGACAACTTTATTGATATTCTTTGGTTGGATCTCAAAGTGGATGATACCGCCACGTCCCTGGGCCGCAGCTGCGCGCGCAGCAGGGGCAAACGTATCGACCTTGCCAGTAACACGATCATCAAACCGAGCGCCAAGGGCGATGATCAAATCGGCGTTTTGCATCGCAAGGTTGGCATAAGCCGAACCGTGCATACCGAGCATGTGTAGACTCTTTTCATTGGTCTCGTCAAAAGCGCCAAGGCCTTGCAAAGTGGTGGTGACGGGAATGTTGCCTTGCTCGGCAAGCTGGGCAAGCAACTTGGGTCCCATGGGGGAGGACAGAACTCCATTGCCGGCGTAGATGATCGGCCGCTGAGCCTGGTTGATCAGACTGGCGGCCTGTTGGATGAGGACGATATCGCTAGGGGAAGTGGTGGTTTGCAAGGGATTGCTAGGCAGGGTGTGCGATCCAGGGGTGGTAGCCTTGTAGGGGATAGGCGTACGCAAGATCCCGGCGGTAACATCCTTGGGAAGATCTACAAGGACCGGGCCGGGACGGCCAGAAGTTGCGATTTTGAACGCTTCGTTGATACGCCGGGGCAACTCGGCAATATCTTTGACCATCACGTTCCACTTTGTGCAACTTCTTGATATGCCTACGATATCGGCTTCTTGAAAAGCATCAGAACCTATGGCTGATGTAGCGACCTGTCCGCAGAACACGACGAGAGGGACACCATCAGAGAGGGCGTCTTGGATCGGTGTGATCACGTTGGTTGCACCTGGGCCTGACGTCACGAGGACGACACCAGGTTTTCCAGACACGCGGGCATAGCCTTCTGCCATGTGACCTGCACCTTGCTCGTGGCGAGGGAGGACAAACTCGAAATGCTTGGAGTTATATATGGCGTCGAACACTGGGAGGATGGCACCACCTGGATAGCCGAAAATGTGTTTTACGCCATGGCGAAGCATCATCTCGTGGAATATCTGGCCCCCAGACATGCCAACGAACGAGTGATCAAGAGCGGCTGCAGTGGTGCGGGACTCTGCCGGTGCTGGGAACGGAACATTGTCGGGATTAGGACGGCTAGCGCAAGTTGGTGAGCACGTTTTTGCAAAAATGAAAACAGGAGCATTACACTGCGGGTACTGCGATAGCACCTCTCTGAGACGATCTACTCAAGTTTCTGGCGTGATCTCTGACTCTCGATTTAGCGTCGACGATTGAGAACGCAGGGATCGTCGATTTTGAGCGCAAGAAGCACGTAGTGGTGGTGGATTTTTTAGCACCTGCGGTGCGCAGGGCTATTTGAACAGACATGGCCGTCGACATGGAGAGCGACGCAAGGCAGCTAAAGAGGTGAAAACGAGTCAGGATGGGAAGTCAAATTGCAGCTCGCTTGTTTGTCTTGTCATCAAAGAGTTAATCGAGTCACGTCGTTTCGGCCGATGACCCATCTTTGGTCATTGCCGAAAGTCCGATGCCTCATCTCCTCCACCTTGTACCCAATAGGAACGACTGTCGGGCGGTCATTAAAGGACCAATACCTGAAGTAAAAACAGTGCCTGGGCCCGGCCATGGGATATCGCCGCCGTATTACACTCCAGGATAGGTCGTTTTAAAATGTACGGAGGCTTCGTGGCTCAAGCTGCCTCCTAATTTGGCGATACCCCCTCACGACTTCGGACCGTGTGCTGTTCTCTTCCCGCAACCAAAATGTCGTCCATAGCCACTCAATTCGTGAGGCAGGGTAAGAAGGCAAGGAACAACCTATTCTTCGCATCTGCACATGACAAAAAACATTGTTCCAGATCGTCGCCATCGGCAGAAACTACGCCGAACATATCAAGGAACTCAACAACACGCGTCCAAAAGAACCCTTCTTCTTTCTCAAGCCTACCACGAGCTACCTTGTCTCTGGGGGAAACGTCGAGATACCCAACGGTATCGTCGCTCACCACGAAGGTCTGTCGTTTCTTGTGTTTTAGCTGTACGCATGAATTCTGACGGGCGCATACTAGTGGAACTCGGTCTGGTGATTGGCAAAGGTGGACGGGACATATCACAGGATGTTGCCGAATCTCACATTGCGGGATACGGTGCGCAGTATTTAGAAAAGTGACGCTGGATTCTGATCGTCGTTTACCCAGCGTTGGCGGTCGACATGACCGCACGTAACATGCAAGACGACGTCAAGAAGAGAGGCCTTCCCTGGTCTGCAGCCAAGGGCTTTGATACCTTTACGCCCATAGGGTCCTTCTCTCTCTCCACACCCTCGCCCATACTTACACCCAGTCCTCAGGACGTTCATACCCAAGTCGTCCATCCCGGATCCCTACGACCTTAGACTCGCTCTCAAGGTAACCCATTCGGACATACATACATACAAACAGGCTCATCACCTCACTGCGCGACAGATCAATGGTGCAGTCAAGCAGGACGGTACCACCAGCGACATGATTTTCCGCATTCCGAGACTCATCGAGCACGTTTCTTCGATCATGACATTGGAGGTATGTCGCATCATGCAACGCCTTTGGCTGGGCTGGTTTTCTGACTCACACTGACAGGAAGGCGACCTCATCCTCACTGGGACTCCCTCCGGCGTTGGGCCCGTTGCACCTGGTGACACGGTCGAATGTACATTGGCCGAGCCCAGTGGCAAGATTCTCGATCAGCTCACCTTTACAGCCATATCGAGAAACGGAGGTTATCTATTCAAGCCCTAGTATCCCTTGTATTCTCTTCCCAAATACACCCTCGTTCGCCAACATGATATGCCAATGGTACAGTCAACAGCGGACGCTGTTGGAGGTATACTACGATACAAATGCTGTCGGCCGTTGGACCTCGCACACGCACAACCTCCCCTTTTCAAGAGTCCCATGCCAGTTTCTCCTTTTCAAACCGATCGTTCACGTCGTCCAATGATATCGTTTGCAAGCCATTCGTCGATCTACTCCCATTTGCCTTCCCAAAATCGTCACCTTCAGAGTCCCCCTCCGTCTCTGACCCGCTGGCAAACGTCCAGCTACCAGCGGTCGGCGTCAAGTCGCCGTCCTTGGGACCGTCCGAGTTCGCGGACTGAAAATCACCGAAATCAAACGACTCGTCCGACGAATATGATGAAGAAAACGACGACGTGAACGTAAACGGATCTGAAGTGCTTGACGCAGCAGAGTCTGAGAACGGGCCAAAGCCGTCGTCCTAATAAGCGATATCCAACGTCAGCAAAGACTCGGGTTGCAGATGCAAGAGAGACTAACCTCGTCATAGCTGTTCACGCCAAAGGGATCGTCCGAGAGTGCTTCTCGGAGTGCCCCGGAAGCAGAGGGATTAAACGAGTCCTGCGATGACTTTTGTTCGATTTTGGAGCATGAGATCAGGCAACGACACCTACCTCAAACCCGGATGAACTGTGTCCATTGTTGTGCCGGCGGGCGGGTGGAGGTTTTCCAAGGTCGAACGTGGATTGTGTTAACCACCCACCATCGTCTTCATCATCTTCCTCATCGGTATCCGACGCAAGATATTCTCCTGCATGAAGCTCCTGCGTCAAGTAACGCGCAAACTGAAACACGAAAGTGGTCAAAGGGAAAACATCAACCCCATCACATTTCGCAACATACCTGCGGTGGGCCGGCCCCATGATCCTCGTCATCTTCCATCGGGGCCGGACCAAAATCAGCAGTCGATTCTCGACTCGGTCGCGTCGTCGTCGTTCTCTTGAATTCCCCCTTCACCCCGGGGCTTCCATTGGCCGGCATGGCCGTCGTTTTCACATCCTCCTCATCCACTGCCCACCGAGCTCCAGCACGCGGCGCGTTGCTGACAGCCGGCTTGCCACCACCAAGCAAACTCGTGTCTCGTTTCTTCGTTTCCTTGTATCTTCCCGTCACATAGTCATTCCATGCAGGCTGCGGTGCAAACCGCTCAATGATACGGCGTAAATTGGGTGGGAAATGTTCGAGGGCGGTGATGACGTCCTCGGCCATGAGCGTGAGATGTCCCATGTACCCTAACCGCACACCTTTGGGTTTGGTGCTAAAACAATGGCGTCGTTAATGCGACATGACTGGATACACGAGAAAAGAAAAACACTTGCCTTTCTGCATCGTTTTGTTTTTGTCCGTCGACGATGCGATGCATCAGTCGAGCATCCCTGAACAGCGCAACCGTCAACTCGCGATTGAGACCGCCGTCGACTCTGCCTGTAAGGACTTGGTGAATGAAATCGTAGACGACGCTATGCAAAAAGTTGTTCCAAGGGAATTCAAAGAACAGGTCCTAGAGCAAACATGAAGATCAGGCGACCAAGGAGAACAAGGCGTGAGAATCCCTACCAAGAGGGTCGACAATACAGACACGTCCAAGAAACACTGCTTCATCCTCTCACCAACGGGAATTTCCGGAGTGACGCTCAAGAAGGTTGATCGTCGCGACTGTTGGCGTGACGGTGTGGACGTTGCCTGCGAACTGGCCTCTTGCGGACTGACAGGACTCCCTTGAGAATCAGACTGTGTGGCGAATTCACAGGAAGGCGAGGGAGACGGGGCTGGCGGGGAAGCCACCGTCGCATGGGATTGCTCCACCTGGGAATCATCTCCGCTGCGGAAATGACCTTTGGGAGATTCGTCGTCCATAACGATCTCCTCCATGGCGTCGTCGTCTGAACTTCCCGGGTCTTCGCTCATGTCGTCGTCCGAGTCCAGTAATGAAGATGCGTGCAAAGGGTTCGTGACCGGGAGTTCCAAGGCTGGTTCAACCTCGTCAGGAGGCTCGTCGGAGGGCTCGCGTTCGCGTTCGTCACCAGAGCCTAATGCGATAACGCGGGCCAGCGTCTCCAACGCCGCCAGTCCGCCTTGTAACCGGCCCTCGCTATCGTAGAGATAGTCGTGTTCCGAACAGCGGTTCAGAAGAGACATGTTTGAACAGTGGAGCAGTTCGGCATATAATTCGCAAATTCGATACCGCTCGAACGTAAGAGGTCGGATGAGACCCACGGTAGTCGGCACAAGCCCTTGCTGCAGGGGCCAAAGGTGAACCAGTCATCGTAAGGAAACGTCAGGATGGACACACCAAAGAGCGAGGTCGGAGTAGAAATCGTTGAAGGTCGGGAAGCCGCTCGCACATGATATCCAGCAGCGGTCCGAGATTGACAACCCCCATCCGGTCCACCATCTCCTTCATCGCCGCCTCTAATGTTTCCCGCGCGTTCTCCGCACCCTGAAGCTGCTGTTGAACTTGTATCAGTCGATTCCGGAGCGTGTGGAATAGATAAGGTTCAAAGTAGTCCGAGTTGTTCTTTCGGATCAGCTCGATGATGACAGATATCGAGTGAATGACGGAAGATGTAGCAGCATGCCCGTTTGGAAGCTCGGAGGAAGGAGGAGCGATATTATCAACGTCGTCACCCTCGGAGGGTTTGACAAGAAGTTGGTCAGCTTCAAAGTCGTAGAGAATGTATCCGGTCAGCGTAGCGATACTATCTCTATGAGCCAACTCCCGCGCAAAACGATTGGACGCGGGACCATTTTGTAGTCCTTCTGTCAAACCGGCACCAGGCGAAGGCGCAGCCATGGAGATGATCCCCTTGATGAGTTCCGACACGACAGTGTGCATATCGCTAGAATGAGCAGGAGAAAGCAGGCCTATCAACCTCCCCATGAGTTGCTCCGACGATAACCACTAGGCGCCGACGGGAGGTGAGTGAATGCACACGCAAGAGTGCATGTGAGAGCATACTTCGAGGACACCCGCTCCACCTGGATGCTCATCCAGCTGAATAATGCGAACGAGCAAATCCACTATTGAAGGGGTCTCGACATGGCAAAGTAACCGCTCCACGACGGACGGTTGGGATTGGATGAATGCAAGCATCTACGACGGAATTGGGTAAACGAGAAGCGCGAAAAAATATGGCCCACGACCCACCTCTGCAGGTTTCTTGGTGAGAAACACGGCGTTGATCTTTGCAAAGTGCGAGGCCATGACCATTCCCGTTTTCATGTCTTCGGAAGACCTATCAAGGACGGTCTCCCAGAACGGGGCGAGGAGTTCCTCGCTGTAGTTCACGCATGTCTCCACGATAGACCAAATATCGCTGCAGAGGACTTCCGTAGCAACATATGGGTATCTTTAGGATTTTAGACGGCAGTAGAGACCCAATGGAACTTGAAACGCACTTGAATCGGCCTCTCTCCTCTGCAACCTCGATCTCGCCAGTGACATACCCTAACAAGCGTTTCAAGACATCGACGCGCTGGAAATAATCGATGAGTCTTGTATTCTGAGATTTGCATTCTTGCAGCAGGTCATCCTCGTCTAGAATGGCTTCCAGCGAGACATCGTCCTTGTCCAGGAGACTGTCTATTGCGGATGTGTTATGGAAGCCGAATCTACACGACAAGTGAAAAAGTCATCACGCAGTCGTTCAGCAGGTGAATGTAATGGAATACCTCCAGAACATGGAACCGGACGGGCGCTGCTTTAATTGGGGGGGAATGGGGAACGAGCTAGTAAACGGTTGCTGGGGCGAGTTACGACACTAATATTTACTAGACGCTGACAACTTAACGATTATGAGATCATCTGTATTTGGAGTTCACAGATAATGCTCTACTTCACTCGCAACCTGGCAGTCTTTGATCTCCAAAAAGTCCACAAGAGGGTATATTAGATATTACTACGAGGCCTATCGTAAATCCCGTGCACATAAAGAGCTAGTCCGGTGCCTCAGAACTGCGGGCGTCATGTTATGACCGACTATGTCGAAGAGGGTGGGCCAAGGACTCACCCGAATTTGATATGTCCCACTGGCTTTGGTGAGATAGCGTACCCATTTAATACTGTGATAATTGCTTCTCTCAAACACCTTCAAAAAGCGAACAATCAGCCCAGATGCAGTGAACATCAGGACCTGGAAATCGACGTCGATTGGCGGCCGGGCCCAGACCTGTCGAGTTGTGGTGGAGGTGAGTTCGGCGGAAGCCGTGAATGTACACTCTTGGCCGCCTTGCATACGGGCAATTCTGGCGCAACTCGTTAACCTCACTGCCGCTCAAGTGATATAAACGGACATACTTCCATATCACGATGTTTTCCGCAGGGACATACTTGGCTTTACCATTTGCAACTTTGCAATCCACGATGGTCGTGTTCAAGGGTGTTGGTATTCTGAGCACGACGTCGGTAGCGGAGAGTTTATTGCCAAAATTCGCCTTGACAGAGACCGTATAAGAGACTTGTGAGGTACCGATTTCGTTGACAGTCGCGATTACCCGCAGCGGAAGCTTCACGTTGGACGTAGCTCTGTACCTAAACGAAGAGGGGATCAGCTTCCATCTACAAAAAAAAGAGATGACCAACACTCGCCTCATAAGTTCAAACTCGCCGTCGGGTGGAATGAAGCTGATCGATCGATCGGAATCAAATTCATTAAGGCGGACACATTGGTGGAATCGACAATCGTCTAGCTCTACACCATCACCTCCACTGGCGCCGCGGTCGTGTTTATCGATGACCAACTTATCATTGAGACCAAATTTGCACTCGGGTGTGCCAGACAAATAGGCCCGCATTTGTATATGGCCGTCGACATCTGCTCGGAGTACGGTCCCTGTAGTGACAATTTGAGCACACCGCCAGTGTGTGACATCATACTTGTAACCGACCTTTAGCACTCATGCTGAGGTTGACTGTCTCCACAACATCGACGAAAGCTTCGTTCTTTTTGTACTTGACGTCACCTCGTCGCCAACTTGTTGCGCCTGTAGCTTGCACGGTGATCTTTGCAGACTCTTCCTGTAGTCCCATATGAACTCGGCTGGAGAACAAGTGCAAGAACGAACGTACGGCCACGTGCGCAGTCGATATGACACTCTCCGTTGTAATATAGCTCTTGAGCGTATCTATCTCACTGTTTTGTGGATAACCGAAATCGTTGATTTCTATACAATGCGATGTGAGACGGTGGGACAGAACAACGCACAGCATAGATCATACCATCTATCAATTCATAAATCAAGACAAAGTTATTCTTGACAGATTCTTCGTCAACTTTTCCAAAGTACGACTTGGCGATCGTGATGAAGCGGTAGCAATACTCGAATACGAGCGCGGCATTGGCATTGGTTCTGACTTCGTTGGGGTCAACTTGCACGGTGAAGTACTGTCTCGCTTACTTGGTGACAGCAACGACGTAGAGGTTGTTGACGCGAACGTGAAAAAAGCTGGTAGAGCCCAAGGTAATGATAGGTGACCGAACGTCGCTGTTGGACACGACCTGGATTCGGAACACATCCGCTATGGAACGCCTGAAAACGTTGGCCTAAGTGATGAACACCACGAGAAGGAGCAAGAGTCGTACTTGAAATCTGTCCGGTATAAACGAGAAATCAAGACCTGGTCGTAGATGTCACCAGAGGGTTATCCGTGGAACGTAGCGTGACGGACCTCTCCTTTTTGGTTGAAGATGAAGAATGCCTTGGAAACGTGTGAGATGCTAGTTCCCTAGCCATCTCTTCTGAATCCCTTGAAGACTCACCGAAATCATTGCGTTAGTCGAAGGGACGCGACTGTGTGCGAAAGGAGCGGTTGGTTGTCTAGTACATCATTACGACCCCCAATCATGGGGGTTGGGTCATACACACTTGCGATTGCACTTCGACCACATCCCCGCAGGCGATCGATGATTGCCAAAACGTGACCGGCGTCAAGAGACGGGTTCCTCGGTCCAACAGAGGAAGAGATGCAACACCCGACGGCCAGCGGCCGACCTGGGCAAAGTCAGAGTTCACCAAAACGACGCATGGTATGTCCAATTTCTCGATCCATAGCTTCGGTCGCATTTACAAGACACTGTTAGTATATTAACGCGCATCGTGACTGTACGGAGAAAACCTGGGTCAATGTCGTTCACCTCGATCCGCGTGGCACTGCTGTATCCAATCTCTTATATTTTCAAGCGTTATGGTAAGATCCCTGTAAAGGTGGAGTATTTCCATCAAGCTGACGATGGTCTCGATGCCGTCTGCAAGCAGATATGGGGATACATCGACCCTCGTCTGTCGACTTTTACGTTCGTATCTTTCCATGCGGCTCTGGCGTCGTCGCATTTACTCACCGGTTTTTAAAACAGGTGATACGGCGCTTGTTGAAGCGTCGAAGGCCTGAAGACGCCGACATCGGAACGAGCTCGACTGGGATGCCACATCTCAGCCCGAGTGTGCCAGTGGCTGCACGACATGACGTACTTGGAAAGCGTAGTCCTTTTCGTCTCGTCTCATTTTCTTGTCCCGCCCGTCTCATGCCACTTCCATGGCGTAGTTAGCCACTTTTGTTCTCGTCCTGGTCAACCGGTCCGCAGTTCGTCCACGTTCGCGGCTGCCAAATCCAAGGTGGCCACCATAGCTTCGAGTCGAGTCGATCCACACACTGAGCCAGTCACTCACTAGATCATGCGCCTCGCCTCAGCATCTCATATTCATCCACACGTTGCCACCTCAGGGTGCCTTTTGCATTAGACCAACAATTTCTTCGTAGTCACAAGCCCTTGGTTATAGTTGCAAGTCCTTTATCTGACCATTGGTGGCCAACATCGAGTGCGACCTCCTCTATTATAGCCTTTCTGAATCTTATATCCGACCTGGAATAGCCTTCAATCTCGTGGGAGCAATCCCATCCGAGACATCGCTGAGATGCCACCCGACCGCGCTCTGCTAAGCGCTGCAAACTGCGTCCGGGCCGCTGTACCACGCTCACTTGAGCGGACGCAACCACCTGAAACATGAGCTATATCCATGCCATTTATAAAGAGTCAGAGCTCATAGAGTTAGAGATTGTACAATTCTTCGTGCGTTTCACAGCATGTTCCATCATGGTCTTCTCGCGTTGGCTGCTAGCATCCCCATCGCGTCCGCGATCCCTTGGAATGCCACCGAGTACATGTTTGTGTTCGGAGACTCATACACTGCAGATGGTTACAACATTTCAGCGGGTATAGACTCCCCAGACCCAGGATATGTGAGTGTAAACGGCTTATACGGTCCATGCAGGAGGCTCATGCTAGCTTAGACGTCTTCAAACGGTCCAAATTGGGTTGAATTTTTGAGTGAGATCATACCCCGCATCCTATACTTCCACTAAATGAATCATTCGTCTTGTAGCGAGCACCTACAACCAAACTGCAGTCAAGGTAAGCACGATGATGGGTCGAAGGGGATCGAGCCTAACTGATTATCAATGTAGACCTTCAATCTAGCATACGGTGGTGCGACTATTGATGGTGCTCTGGTGCCTCCGTATCTCCCTACAGTACTGTAAGTGTCTTACAACGATCTTCCTTTTGTTTGTGTCGTCATCGCTATCCTCTAGATCAGTCGTTGACCAGGTCTCCGAGTTCAACAAGTATCTAGCATCAAAACCCGCGGGAGCACAATGGGATAGCACGAACAGCCTGTTTGCTGTATGGATCGGCATCAACGATGTCGGAAACTCGGCCGGCTGGGTTGGTGTTTTTCATGGTCATCGTTGGGAAGCATCTGACGTTTCGACTCTTGGGCAGACCAACATTACTCAATTTGAATTCTATGGTACCCTGATGGACCGGCTCTTCTCGCAGGTATATCAACGAGTTTTTTTCTAGGCTTACGTGACTGAGTTATTTCAAAGATACATGATCTATACGATGCTGGAGCTCGGAACTTTTTGCTTTTGACGGTACCGCCTACGAACCGTGCGCCACTCTTCCTTGAACAAGGGCCGCAGGCAGCAGCTCAAATGGGTACTGACATCGCTAACTATAATACCCAGTTGACACAGAGCGTGCGCAGCTTCCAAGCAAATTACATGGATCTCGGCAGCGTTACGGTCTTTGACACTCAACCCATCTTCAACACACTTCTAGACGAATGGCAGACGTTCGGCTTTGTGAATGTCACTGGGTATTGTGGTGCGTACGAGAATGGCACACCCACCAGAACATATCAAGTAGAGGGCTGTGCTCCTGTGTCAAGCTACTTGTGAGTCACTCTACCATCCGTTGGACCGTTAGACTGATGGAATGACTCAGCTGGTTGAACACCCTCCACCCGTTGTTCACCGTACACAAGTAGGCACTTCGATGCTTTGCATTTCCGCTTGCTAACGTACTGTTATATTAGCGTTTTGGCCAAAGCGATATCTACTGCTCTCGCCGATTACCCTGTGACCCAGATCCCTACGTAGGTAGAAGATAATTACCCTGTTAGTTCAGGGTCGAAATGAATACCTGATGAATGGTCCTCGTTTGTGACTTGGTGCTGCGATGACGAAAGATGGCCAGACGCGCTGACGTGTTGCCGATAGAATCGCCTTGAAATGCCGCACATCGTGCCAGCGTGGCCTTTAATTACACACAATTTTCAACCCAACTGATGACGATCACTGAGTTTGCCATCATCGTCTTCAAATTACCACCCGATTTTTCAGACCCCATTCTCCAATCCCTCTTTCAAAAGCTCTCAACCTGGCAATCGGAATGCTCTGGTATTTCGCTGCGCTTTTTCACGAGTTGCGACGAGCCCACGGAGGTCTACTTGGTGACGGGATGGACGAGGGTTGCGACGCACGAAGGATGGATACGTGAGGAGAGGAATCAAGAGTTGTTCCGCGTGTTCGGGCCGTATGTCGATATGCCACGGATCAGGATGGTCCATGTTGGTGTGGACTTTGAGGCGATGCCGAAAGATGCGGGGTGCAGTGAGATGATGATGGTCGTCGGGCGGTACGATGGCACGCGGTGGAGGGAGACGACGTCTTTCGTGGAGAGGTTGAAGTTGATCGAGACAAATTGACTCCCGTTGAGCGGTGGGCATTGAGACCCATAGTTGGGTCAGTCATCAGCTATTCTGTAACCTTTGCCAGTACTAGAGTCGCTGTCCTG
The DNA here is from genome assembly GCA_038093095.1 of Boletus insuetus. NCBI lineage: Eukaryota > Fungi > Basidiomycota > Agaricomycetes > Boletales > Boletaceae > Boletus > Boletus insuetus. The sequence continues at coordinate 58,355 of JBBPRQ010000102.1, forward strand.
TCAACGTGTACCGGAGCGTCCGTTGAAAGTGCACTTGTAAGTGTCGATTCTTGTTTGGAAACGCTTATTAATTGGGATCAAACAACTGTTATTTTCCTCGTTGCAATTAGGTCGACTACGGATTCTCTACTCCCAACAAAGCCATCAAGCTCTCGCGCGGACCAAGCACTGACAGGAAGGATGGGGAGTACCCAAACAACAATCGGGACGGAGGTGATATGTGTATCCCGCAGGACTGAATTTGATGTCCCGCTTCATTCAACCTTGCACTGCTCGATACCTGCTGTGATTGACATTTCGTACGTCTGTTATTCATCACTCTCGCAAGGCACTCCTCTTCTCACTTTCATTTTCCGTGCCAGTGCCACCCTGTATCTTCACGCTACACAGTCGTTCCAGGTTTCCGGACCAGTCCTTGAGGATGGCTCCCGCGGCGAGGCTGTTGAGCAAAGACATCTGGTATGTTTCCTTCCCTCTTTCCAGTGCATTCTCCTAGATTTCCATCGATGGTATAACCATTTCCCTCTTATCTCCACATCCCCATCGGAAAGGCGCCGCTGCCAGTGGCGAAAAAGAAAGGCAGACCCAGACTCGGGCTCAGATATCGATACGGACGAAAAGTCGGATCGCACGAGTCAAACACAACGCGAACACGGTGCCCTAACCCGAAGAATTGACAGAGTCGAAGGTGAAGCTCTCATATTATGAGGCAGCCTGTAGATACGCAAGTGGTCTCGTAGGGCCTCCAGCGCATGACAAAGTCATGTAAGGTTCTGGGCCAGCGAAGCGGATGAGGCGGCATAATCCGCGGAGACTGAGCAAGGCAATCCTTTTCGTTTACGCTGATACACATGTCAGACGTGCGGAAAGCATATGGGTCAAATATGGGATTGGAATTCACTCGTGGCGAACGTAAAGGTATAGCTTTATCCTTTCGTAACTGATTTGAATGCGTTGATGCACTGCCAGTGGGTGTTATCAGAGGGAAATACTCAAACAATGGTGTTCTTGCATGTACCCAGTGAATTGTTACGGGTTTTAACATTAACAACGGGACAAGTAGCTCCAAAGAGTGCGAGTGAACTAGTACGACTGTACTGTGTTGAACCTGACAAAACTCGTAGCTTTGGATTGCTAGTAATTATTATAACACAATAACAACACACTCAATGTACGTTCATCCTTGCAGTCCGGGGTGTGGAGCCTTTGTCGTTCCCGTCAGCTCAACTTATTTTTCGGATCAGGATACTAGCTTCGGGTGAAATACAAATAAAGGGAAGGGTGAGGAGATATGCCGTTCAACTCGTGGTATCCAATCCACGTTCGCCATCGTCGACTTGAAGGTCATGGAGGAACTAAACGGCCACCTGGGAATGATGTCCGTATGGGAATTGGCAAGCACACTGGTGCAGCCTTGCAAGTTGTGGTGAGTTGGCTTGTATGCTGCTCAGTTGTTTTGGTTGTATGCGGCATCGTTCGAGACGCAATTAACGATTCAATTTTTTTTCAGTGTAGCGACTCTTGGCGAGAACGAACGACCGGGTGGGAAATCGGAAAGTGGACTGCCTGCGAAATTTCTCATCGATGAGGGCCTGTTCTTATTTCCTCGCTTCCACCACCACTCTGTAACCCTTGGCTCTAAGCCGCACTTGTCTTCACGCTCGCCCTCCAAGAATGTCTGCAGAAAACACAGAGGGCTTCAAGAACCTGCAAGAGAAGTTTGGTCGCTTCAGAATCCTTATCGTCGGGCGTGCGAACGCTGGCAAGACCACGATTCTTCGGGCCATTTGCAACACCACGGAAAATCCAGAGATCTACGATGGCGACGGGAACAAGGTATGGATCTTGGTCGATATATGTCAATGTGCAACAAGCTAAAGTGTGCCATTAGGTCGAACTTTCGCAAGTCGAGGGATCCATGGGGGTGAGCCCGAGTGTTGTTTATGGTGTGCAACCAACCACTGAGGACGATGGATCAGCGTGGAATCCACAATGTCGAAAACGAACTGGTTTTCCGGAGTAACGACAAACTCATCTTCCACGACTCTCGAGGCTTCGAAGCTGGAAGCGAAGAAGAGTTCTTGCAGATGAAGAAGTTCATTGCAGATCGTGCGAAGACGACCATTCTCAAGAGGCGCATTCACGCGATATGGTAAGTAGGATTGTCGCGTCACGGAACTTTAATCATGTTTCGTGCAGGTATTGCATTCCGATGGACGAGATCGAACGAGCAATCCAACGGTCTGAAGAGAAGTTTTTTGATGAATGCGATCCTGGGAATGGTGAATGTTTTACCAGTGCTGTCTTCTCAAGCTGATGCAGGCGATCTCCCAGTTCCTGTTGTAGTGCTCTTCACAAAATTCGATGCCCTGCTGCCTCAAGCACTGGGAAAGTTGGCACCCGCTGATCGGCAACTGCCTTTACAAGAGTGGTTGTCAAAGGCTGAGCCACTCATTGAGGAGATATTCGACAAAGCTGACATATGGGGTCGTCTTACTCCCATGAAGTATGCCCCAAGGTCTTGCATACAGATTAAAGGCTTGTATTATACCCTTTCTTGTCCAAATACTGGATTCCACATTATTAACCACATAAACTAGACATGCACAAGTCTAGTAATGAGGGATGCAGCAAGCTCTTGGATGTCACCACAAATGCCCTGAATGAAGAAGCATTGCACATGTTACTAGTCTCAGCCCAGGAAGTAAACATGGCACTCTGTGTGAGATATGCAGTCAAAAAGTGGTTTGTGTGGCAGTCCATTGTACCTTGACTGGCTAACACTTTTCTTCCAATGAAGGTTGATAAGATATACAGATGAGGTGTATAACACATCACTTTCAATGGCTGATATGAATGAGCAAAAGCTTCAGAAGCTGGCATGGTGGTTCCCTCATGTTCAGGTAAGTGAAGTTTCATTGCAGGCAGTTGTGATATATTACTGAATCTTTCTGATGCTACCATTGTGGTGATAGTGAGTTTCTCATGTTGGGAGTGATTCTATTAATGGTCCCACATAATTATTAATCCTGGCATATTGAAAACCATAGAGTGTAAGTCATGCATCATCATGCCCAAGTGATTAGACTTGAAATTATGTTTTTGTCTTGTATCCTGCCTTGGATAGAAGGTGAGTTGTGAACATGTTCATGGATATACCTCCACCTTTCACCCTACTTGAAAATATAGTATATGTATGAGTTGTAAATTGTACCATGTTCATGTGGTGTCATGCTGATGATTCCATCTCCACTCTTTGTCCTGAATTGGAAATCATAGTGGGTGAGTTGTGCATTGTAGGTGAGGTAACCATGCTGATGATTTCATCTCCACTCTTCATCCTGAATTGGACATCATAGTCAGTGAGTTGCACAGTGGCATGTAGGTGGGGTAACCATGCTGATGGTTCCATCTTCACTCTTCATCCTGGATTGGAAATCACAGTCAGTGAGTTATGCAGTGGCATGCAGATGGGGTGACCATGTTGATGATTCCATCTCCACTCTTCATCCTGGATAGTCGGTATGTTGTGCACTATGGCATGCAAGTGCATTGACCATGCTGATAATTCCATCTTCACTCTTCATCCTGGATTGGAAATCATAGTGGGTGAGTTGTGCACTGTGGCATGTAGATGGGGTGACCATGCTGATGATTCTATCTCCACTCTTCATCCTGGATTGGAAATCATAGGAGGTGAGTTATGCACTGTGGCATGCAGGTGGTAGGGTGACCATGCTGATGATTCCATCTCTACTCTTCATTCTGGATTGGAAATCATAGTCAGTGAGTTGTGCACTGTGGCATGCAGGTGGGGTAACCATGTTGATGATCCCATCTCCATTCTTCATCCTGGATTGGAAATTATAGTTGGTGAGTTGTGCACTGTGGCATGCAGGTGACCATTCTGATGATTCCATCTCCACTCTTCATCCTGGATTGGAAATCATAGTGGGTGGGTTGTGCACTATGGCATGCAGGTGGGGTGACTATGCTGATGATTCCATTTCCACTGTGACTCTTCATCCTGGATTGGAAATCATAGTCAGTGAGTTGTGCACTGTGGCATTGCTTGTTGGGTAACCATGCTGATAATTCCATCTCCATTCATCCTGGATTGGAAATAATAGTCAGTGAGTTGTGCACTATAGTATTCAGGTGGGGTGATGATGCTGATGATTCCATCTCCACTCATCATCCTGGATTGGAAATCATAGTGGGTGGGTTGTGCACTATGGCATGTAGGACCATGCTGATGATTCCATCTCCACTCTTCATCCTGGATTGGAAATCATAGGAGGTGAGTTGTGTAGTGGCATGCAGGTGGGGTAATCATGTTGATGGATTCCATCTCACTTTTCATCCTGGATTGGAAATCATAGTCAGTGAGTTGTACACTGTGGCATGTAGGTGGGGTGACCATGCTGATGATTCCATCTTCACTCTTCATCCTGGATTGGAAATAATAGGAGGTAGGTTGTGTGCTATGGCATGCATCTTGGATGATTATGCCACTGATGGTCCACTTTTTACCCATCTCTAATCCCTCCCCTGATCCTTCTTGTGATTTTGTAGCTGGTATGTCATTTTGTCAACATTCATGTCACATCTCTTGCTGCAACACTTTCAACAGGATGTAGGTTTATTAAAAAAATGATTTAATAACCCACTTTTGCTATTTTTAATTGTTTTTAGAGGGTAAGACTTTTACATGCCAAAATGTTTTTATGCTCATCATTATTCAGGAGGTTGGTATATATATGTATAACATATCATTATATCTCTTATTGATTTTGTGCTCTTGCAACTTACAGCTAGTCTTTGCAAAAGGAGTATGTCTCTTTACCAATCCAGTATTTAATATTAACATATCAAGTACAGACTCATTTTACCCAAAGTGACCTTCAGACTCTGAAACCACACAATGTGGTAAATTGACTCATATTGTGTTGTGAGTATGCAACTAATCTTAAACAAGTCTACATGGAAACAGATCCTTCAAGCTGGTGTTGGTATGCTTTAGATGCCCATATGATAATATTTCATTAAGATCATACAATACAGATATCATTGTGATATCAGAGCATTCTTTCTTTCTATGTCAGAAAAATGATCCTCAGCCATTCTCTTCTGCAGCTCAGAAGTATAAGGCATCAAATTCACCTAGCAGGGCTAGGAAGGCATTGGGGGAGGTCTTCAGGAAGTATAACCATGCATCTTATGACCAAAAAGTGGAGATGATTACTAATGTTATTCTCCAAAACCACATGCATGTGTTAAACTCACTTTTCAAAGTGTTATCTGTTAATAGATTTATTCAGGGCCTCTACCAACTAAAGAAGCCAGAGGCTCCACATCAAGTTGTGATTGTAGTGGTGGAATGACAAAGGGAAGAGGTGGACAGAAGGATAATATGAAGAGAGTTGTAGAGGCAATAGGTTGTGTAACTCTGATGAAATTCTAGTGTTTATCCATCTATGAAATGTATTCTTGATTCTGTGATGTCAAATTTTTTGCTGAATAATTTGTACACTTGGCCTTGAGGTAATTTTGGAATGTACATAACATTGCAATTCCTAAGCACTCCATACACACAACTATATCCTTGATTTCAAGATTGAAGAAATTAAATTAGTGCATATCATGTATTACAATTGCCCATCATGATACAAACACCAATCTGATTGCCTCTACTTAAATTTGTAGTACTAGATATATATCAAACACAAATACTATATTTGTCTTGTGGAATGTGGTCACCATTTTTACAAACAAGAATATCATCAATGAAATGCAAGAGGGTATTCTATGACATGACTGGGAGAATGTATGATTGCCAGGTAATTGAGCTAGTAGGAATCAACAGTGCTCACTTGTGGAATCCCATCTTTTCAAATCTCACAAGAAGCAACAGATTCCTGGTAAAACTACACCAGCATCATACTGTTCATTCAAGCTAATAGTCATGTACATATGTTATCAACACATCATCATCCACTCCACATTCTGACCCCTTCATTCTTTATGCACTGCATTGGAGACTTAGACATACAACTAATTATTGGCTGAAACACTAGATCTAATGCCTCAAATCAAAAACATATGGAATCTCATCCCTGTTCAGCATCCTTTACCACACAAGAATCACTCTGGTAAGATCACATGGGGGCTGGTGTGTTACATGTTGGGTATTGTATGATCACTCTCATAGACTGATATGCTTATTGGAATCTGGTTGCAAATGCAAATGCTGAGGCCACTTACCTCATAGAATATGATAATACTTTCATATACTTACTCTTCTCTCTTGCTTTTGATTATCATTGTTTGTACCTACACTATATATGTGATGTTCCCCCCCCAATTTCTGCTCTGCTTTTATACACAGTGTGATGTTTGCACATTGTTTTGACTTGCAGTTTTGATGTTCTTTGTGACAGTGTTCTCTGGGTCCTATGTTACTGTAACACTCGCCCTCACAAAAGCCTATACACCTTGAAAACCATTACCTTTTTACTTTCTAGAACACTACTGTAACATTTGCCAAATTATAGTGTCTTTTTCACTTTTTCTTGCATTGATTCTAGCTCAATAGCTTATCTTATCACATCATGTGACTGGTTGTCACATGATCTCATCACATGATCTTATCTCAGCTGTGCACCTCGTGGCACACACATTGCATCCTCATTGCCACCTGTCATATCCCTGAAAACTCCTATCGACATCTCCGGTCAGATACATCCCACCTCTGCTGTTGTTGTATTCAGACATCCCTGGAGTTCCTCTGTCTTCTGTCTCGGAGATCCCATACTAATTATTATCTTATTCCCAACTATCTCCTTAGTAGTTACTGTTACACTCTCATATTTTTCCCCTATTTTTCTCTATTTTTCTAGGCCTTGTTTCAACCAGAAAAGACACAAGTGTCGCATCCACTAAAGACACACTACACTTCTTATCCTAATGCTCCACTTGTTTACTTTCCCACGCAGGCCATTACTTTCCCATGATATTGATCCACATGGATACATGCTCTAGACAAACACATGGTATGTCACATGACTAGTCACGTGACCCTATCTATGACATCATAGCACAGGTATGCTTATCGTCCTATGGCACTAATAGCTCTTATCTTATGTACAGCCATAGCCTATAGCATATGTACCTCTTATCAAGCACAGCTTGGTCCATGCACATGTATTAGTAGTATAAATATGAGAACCAGTAGACCAAGACACCCCAGTCTTGTTCTCCTGGAGTTTTCCCAAACTACCATCACACTTGACCACCCCTAGTACTCTGGTTCTCAAACACTAGACCCTTTGGTGGGTTTGGTCGTTTCAGTTACACCTCCATTCTCTGTGTAAGGGTTCCCCGTTGACCCTACTCCACAAGGGTCCTCCAATAATTGACCCTACGTGCCTCCATACATAGCCTCTCCGAGTATACTCTGTTCTTTGTTCTCTTTCCAACCTCCGATCTGTTCCTTGTAGTATATAAACCCGGCCTCCGTGTACCATACTCCTCAGTTCAAATATCAACTTAGTTTTTCTCCTCCGAGCCTCGTCTTCCCAACTCTTCCATCTACCCTCAAATTACTCCTTCCTATCTCGTACCTCTGTCCCTCTGAAATACAAGGACAAGGACTAGACAAGGGTGTGACATACAAGTCCTGTGCCAACATCCTCACCTGTCTGTAATCTCTGTGACCTCCGTCTCTGTAACCTCCGTGCCGGACTTCAGTCCTTACTTCTAAATTCTGTTTCTAGCTTCTGGACCTCTGTTGGACTTGTGCCCAGAGTGATACTGAACTTGACACCACCCCATGCTTTTCCATTTAACTCACAAATCCCTTATCATCCAATAGCATTTATAACTCTTATCAGTAAGCATAGCCTCACTTACTTACCATATAGGATAGCTAATAGCATAGATAGCTCAGCAGTACACAGCTTGGTCTGTGCACAATTCCCTATTGTATATAAACCTAGTGTACTTTAGCATAGAGTACTTTAGTCTTGTTCTCCTGATAGTTTCCCCTCTTTCTAATTAAAGGCTTCCGGCCATTGAATCATAGTCATTGCATAGGAAACATCACTCATTGCTTGCTGTCAAACATTGCTCATAGTCTATTGAATGCCTTTAGTCCTTGATTGGATAGTTGGTCATTTCAACTACAGTTTTCTATCATGTGACCAGCAGTCACATGATCTCATCACATGACCTTATCTCTTATCTCAGCTATGCACCTCATGGTAAACACATTGCATCCTCATTGCAACCTCATGCTTTTCCATTTGACTCACCAATCTCTTATCGACCAATAGCAATAACTGCTCTTATCTAGAGCCTATAGCAATAGTCTCTCTTATCACCTCATGATACCCAGTGATCATACCACTTACTACTTATAGTCAGTATAGCCTCTAGCATAGCTTGGTCTGTGCATGGTCTCTCTTAGTATATATAGTAGTACTTCTAGTAGTACTCTCTAGTCTAGTTCTCTTTGTTCTTTCCCCTTGTTATAGAATACTCTTGAACACATCCTCTTGTTCTCTAGCATTCAATATCCTAATATCAATTAGACTCACAATGTCACTAAGTCCTTAACAGGACCAAGGGTTGTTACAATTACCATGTACAGTTTGACAACCTGCAAATTTGCAAAGTTTGATTTCATCCTATGTGACACATACATAGGAGATATGACATGGGGTGTTGAAATGATGTGGCCAGTGTTTGTCACTCTGAATTCACAAAATTTTTCATCCACCTGATGCTCAACTGATGATGGTGTTTGTCACTTCAGTTCAAGTCCAGGATGGACAAGAATTGACATTGAAAGAATCTACTTCATAATGCTGAACAGCAACAAAGCTTACAGTCCTTGTCCACCCTGAACCAGTGTGACAAAACCACCAGTATGTCTCCCTCATTTCAATTGTGAAACATTTCCTGGTCCTTCAATCAAGGGTGATGTTCCTGACAGTCTGAGTTACAACCTTGGACAACATCTCAATTGATATAGGGTCACCAGTTCAAGACTCCTTTCTGCCAAATCTAAATAGTTGTGTATGAATTGACATGACAGTCATGCTCTCTTTGTCATGCAGTTTTCTGTGGTGAGACATTGTTCAATGGCATCTGCTCACTTTCACCTGGAGACCTTTGCATTCAAAGGCCGGATGCATTGAGAATGACAATGTTCATGCCATCTTTTCAATCAAATCACCTATTTCCACATGATTCATTCAAGAATTGTCACTTTGTTCTGCAGATTCCTGTGAATGCTCTTCAGCATGTCATGTATTTGTCCATCCCATCCTACATGCTTGGTTCACTTTGCACCACAAGTTTGATCTGAACCATGCCCAGAGCTGCAAGATATGTGTCCTAAGCAGTCAGATATGTCAATATTCAAAATGCAGGTGCACATCTATGTTTTCAGATCTCACATAATCCTTCTCATCAAATGATGTCAATGCCTGTTCACCAGGTCTGCTTACACTGCATGCAACCAGGGCCTTGCTGATCCATTCAGACATCACCCTGACCACAGATTCTCTGTTTTCCCCAAAGTACAAACCCTTATGACCATGACCTCCATGACCATCAAGGATGGCATTGTACAGCATGATGTACAACTCCCTGACTTCATGAGTGGTAGGAATCATCACCAGCATCATGAATCAATGTAAAGGTGACACACTGTCATTGATCTGTATGTTTGGCCATATGAGGCTAATGAGCCTGCTGCTGGTGTAATCACAGATGGTACTGGGCAATGTGATGTGTGTCCATGCCTATCCTGCATGTAAAAGGAGTATAATGTTGTCTGAGGTGGATAAAGGGTATGCACCAACCTCATTAGCACCAATAATGAGGGGGTCAGTGTGTTGTGTTATTTGTTACGGACTACTAGAGACAAATGGACTCAGACTTATCCACATTACATAAGCACATATTTATCTTTGCTGACTTGCGTAGATCACACCTCAGTCCTGACTCGTATCAGACTGAGGTGAGCCCATCCATTCATACCTTTACCTTGTACTCATTATGTGTAGTGTATCTTCCACAGGTACACAATATTATAGTCCTAACTCGTATCAGACTGAGTGTATCTTCCACAGGTTATGAGCCTCTTTGTGCTGAAGCTCTAGACACGTGCATATAGTCACGTAATTCATGCATATATTCATCAGGATGTCGGCTACCACTACAGATGAGGTCAAGCTTCCAAAGCTTGATGCTGCAGGTAAGGAGTGGACTACATGGAAAGTCCGGCTCCAGGTTGCTGTAGCCAGTCGGGGACTAGGGATGTACCTCGATGGCACGAAAGCTGCACCCATGAGCCCAGCAGTGGGAAAGTCGGCTGGATGGAAGCCATCAACACCTGCTGAGGTGAAGGAAGTCATTGACTATGAGACCGCTCTGGAGGTCTGGCGTGAAAAGGACTCAAAGGTTTGCCACATAATGGTGAACACCCTCCCAAATTCTCTACTCATGCGTCTCATGAACAAACATTCTGCCCATGAGTATTTCACCACCCTCTCGATTCTCTTCGAGCAATGGTCACTTGTTGCTAGCTCTGAGCTGTGCCGTCAGCTTGTGGAGCTCCGACTCAAGGAGGGCAGGGACGCATGAGCGCATATAGACAAACTTATCATGCTCCGTGAGGAACTGGCATCAGTCGGACGACCAGTAGCTGATGAAGACATGTTTAGCTTCGTGTACGCATCACTTCCTCGCACTTACAACCCTGGTCTTGCATCTATCTCATCCATGATGCGTCTGCAGGGAAAGACCATCACTGCAGATGAATTGATGGATGTTGTGCTCAAGGAATATGATTGTCTCACCTTGCAGGATGGCGGAAAGGGGAAGAAGTCTGGCGGAGGGGGCGAAGATGCAGCCTTTGGAACAGATGCCTGGAAAAAGGGGAAAGGCAACCAACAGAAAATGAAGTTCAGCA
>JBBPRQ010000103.1:0-69002 GCA_038093095.1 Boletus insuetus
CTGTTGGTAGTACAAGGTGACAAGACGCCCGTCCACATGATGTAGGGGTACAAGGTGCTTTGGTTTGTCATCTGGTCAACCTTCCGAGCTCCCTGAGACCAATAGCAGATATAAATTTCCCTACATCCCAGAGTCATACACCTCGCGCCACAGTCCAAACAGTGTACAAGTCATTCCAAACACATTATACTTACAGCTATATAATAATATATAGATGTATCAACAGTGATTTCCGGCAATCGTTCGCTACGTGAAACCCTCATTTAGGCGTGTAGGTAGCCTATGCGGCAATGGCAGCTACCAGCTATTGCAACAGAAACATGTACTCCGAACTCCATTCTGAACTGAGTCCAGCCTCCACCACCTCTGGTTGAAGTTGAGGGAGAACCAGAGTATGAGATTAAGAAGATCCTAGACTCCAAGATTGATCAGAGAAGGCATCATTGCCAACTCCTATACCTGGTATGCTGGCTCAGGTACAAAGGAACAGATGATGAGACCTCCTGGCTTTTAGCTACAGAATTAGGAAATGCAACAGAGTTAGTTATGGACTTTCATCAGAAGTACCCAGACAAGCCTGGACCACTTCCCTCCTAGTGCCAGACTTACTCCAATATTCTTTTCGTTTCCATTTTTATCTCCTCCATTTATGATTGATGACTTGACATGTCTCATTATGATATAATATGCAAAAGAAAACAGAAAAAACAGAAAAGAAAATACTACTATTCCTCTTCCTCTCCTTCTCCGTCTTCCTCTGTTCCATTGTCTGACTTCTCTGCCTCACACTGTTTGCATTCTTCTTCTTCCTCCTTGTGGAGGTGCTCCTCTTCTCGGAGCCACTTCTCTTCCTCCTCTTGTTCCTGCTGCAGTTGTGCAGCCTGAGCGTTGAGCTTGGTGATGCAAGCTGTGATGGAATCAGCACAGGCACGTGCAGACATGGGTACTTGGCAAATGGGACTGGTTAAGTGAGGGGATAGGGAATGAGTTACAACCCTGGGTTTACCCTCGTTTTTATGTCTTCTTTTTAGACCCTGCCACAACTCCGATTTGCTTAGGATATTGGAGTGGACTGTTGCAATAGCTGGTAGCCAGCGTTGCCACACGGACTACCTAGGAATCTACTCTAGGAGTACTTACCTTGGAGGCTGGGGAGTTCTCAGAGATGATAGCAGTTGCTGGTCAAGAGATATATATAATATTCAGACTCAGCGGAGTCTTATATACACTTTGTAATGCTTACTTAATATAAGGTCACGTGACTGTAAGTACGCGTCCTTTCAACACTCCCCCTTGTCTAGTATACGGTAGATACATAGATATAAAAGTGAGGAATATAAAGTAGAATAAAAAACGTCTGCACAGTCTAAGACAGCGAGTTGAATTCCAAACCGAGCTGGAAGTGAAACTCCTTAAACTTGACATGTCCAAGGTTCTTAGTGAACATATCCACAGGATTGTCAGTTCCTGGGATAAAGAGTAGCTCAACCTGCTTCCATAGCATCACAGCATCACGTACGAAGTGGTAACAGATCTGGATATGTTTGAATTGTTTTTTGGTAACTGGGTTCTGTGCAATAAAGAGTGAACCTTGATTGTCACCACAAATGGAGATGGGGCCAAGGCGATAGCCAAGTTCTTCCATCATTTGATGAATCCAAATTGCCTGGCATGTACAGTTGCTCAAGGCCATGTACTCAGCTTCTGTAGAAGACAGAGCTGTGGGTTTTTGTAAGTGTGAGTTCCACAAAAACACACCATCTGTGAATTTCAGGTAGAAACCTGTTTGTGAGTGAGACATGACTTTGTCTTGTCCCCAATCAGAATTGGTGCAGGCAATAATGCCCTTGCTGGTTTTTCCGCTATATACGAGAGAGTAGTCTTGGGTACCAAGAAGGTACCAGCAGATATACAGAACCTTGTTTAAATGCTCTTCTGATGGGTTTGCAGACATGTGGGTGAGTTGGGTAACCGCATATGATATGTCAGGTCTTGTGCTGATCATAAGATACAGCAATGATCTGATCACCTGTTGGAATTACATCCAAAGTTCTAGTTGGACGGGGAGATCATTCTTCTCTGGATAGTAACCCTGAGGGAGAGGGGTGTTGGTGACTTTTGTGTTAGTTATGCTGCATCGCTCAATGACTTTGTCAAGGTATTCTCACTGGTCTATCTTAATTGTTTGACTGTCTCGACATATGTTCATTCTTAGGAATTCACATGTTTCTCCTAAGTTATGACAGTCCCATTTCTTCATGAATGTAGCCTTAACCTTGTCTACAAAAGGTTTGTTAGGGCCGCAGAAGATGGCATCATCTATGTAGATGATCGCTAGGACGAGCTCTTTGCCCTTGTGATTAATAAATAGGCCAGCATCTGTTTTAAGATGCGTGAAGCCCAGTTCTTTCATGGATTTGTCAAGTTCGCGCCACCAAGCTAGTCCAGCTTGCTTAAGGACATATAGAGCACATAGTAGTCTTAAGACCTTCCCTTTGAGATGAGGGGGCATAAAGCCTTCAGGGAAGTCCATGTAGAGTACTTTGTCCAGTTTGCCATATAGATAGGCGGATCAGACGTCAAGACCAGTGATGTACCAGTTCTCTATTGCTGCAAGGGTGAGCATGCACCACACTGTCTCAAAGCATATGACAGAAGAGAATATTTAATCGAAATCAATCCCTTCTACTTGGGAGAAGCCTTTGGTGACAAGCTGGGCTTTCTTTCTTCTGTTGGTTTTTACATCAAAGACCCATCAATTTTTGATAATCTTTCTATTTACGGGTCAATCCACGATTTTGTAGACCTTTCAATTCTTGAGTATTTGTAACTCATCATGGCAGGCTTTACGCCAGAGAATCTGTTCCTCTTGTGGTAACTTGAGGATGTCATGATATGTCCATTCATGGTAGTTTACATTGGACTGTTCTGTTTCCAGTGGGAAGGCATGGCTGCAAAGGTATGAAACCAATGTGTCTCCCCCTTCCCTGGTTATGTGCTCTATGTCATCTTCCAATGGGGTCAGGGATGGAGGCATTCCACCAGGGACAATGAGTGAATCTGAAGGTCCAGCCAGTGCTTCTCCAATGAGTCTGCACCAATCAGAGATATGTTCAATGTCTCGCAGGTGCTTTATTGGTTCACAGCGTTCCCCATATATATTTCCGGGGCGGAAGGGGGTGTGGCACTCTCACTCTGGACACTCTGGGTGAGCAGGTGGAGGTGGAGGCGGATGATGGGGAGGGATAACCAGAGGTGCCAGTGGAGCTGGCAGCGGTGTAGATGCCCTAGAAGGTGCTGGAGGTGGAGTAATCAGCCTGGGGGCCAGGCAACAATGGACAGTAGGAGGAGTGATTTCCACATCTGACTCTAAGTCTGAGTGTGTGGAATCAGAGTCCGAAGATTCATCATTGTGAAAGTGAGAACATGGGGGGTGGTTAACCGGCCGGTGTGGCTGAGCCTTTTGACATCTCTCGGAAAGAGGTTTTCATCAAATATGGCATGGGCTGACGTATGCAGCGTGTTATTAGGGTGCACGAAAAGATAGTTTGAATCACTACCGGCAGATACGCTCAGGTAGATCATCAATTGTGACTTAGGCTGTAATTTGCCTTTGCGAGTCTCAACTGGTAAGTGGACATATGCACCACAGCCAAAAACCCGAAGATGCAAAAAAGTGGGTTTTTCACCTGTAAGCATCTTGGATGGCATCTTTCATTGGAGTTGAGCTGAAGGGGTGTGATTATACACATGAAGAGCATGTAGTACCGCAAACTCCCAATAGGAATTGGGCAGGCAAGCCTGCAGTCGCATGGATTGTGCTTTATCCATAATAGTATGAATTAGGCGTTCTGCACGTCCATTCTGCTGGTGAGCATAGGGGGCAGATTGTTGAATATGTATGCCATTATTGCACATATACTCAGTGAAAGCTTTGGAGGTGTATTCTCCTCCTGCATCAGAGTGCCAATGTTTTATTATGGTGTTGAACTGAGTGTGCATGTAGGCATGGAATTGCTTGGTCACTTTGAGTGTTTGGTCCTTAGTTTTAATTAGGACTAACCAAGCCATAGATGTATAGTCATCATAGAAGATGACAGCGTACTTGTACTTGTGGTATGACTCAACTCCAAACAATTTTAAATCAGAATGAATTAACTCAAAGGGTGCACTTGTGCGCTTCTCGCTATGAGGAAAAGTACGGTTTGGTTGTTTACCAAGCTCACAACCAGAGCATATAGGAGTAGTGGACGGAATATCAACATCCAGGAAGTCCTTTATGTGCTTTTTTGCAGTGCAGAGCACATCGCACGATGGGTGGCCTAAGCAGCAGTGGAGGAGTTCATAGTCCACAGAGGCCATAGACAATAAGTCAGCTTGAGGATGAACAGTGGGTGCACGCATCCAGTACATAGTGTTGTCATGGGAGTGGAAACTTAGTACCATTTGTTTGGTGCATTTATCAAAGATGTTGATATGACTGGGGGTGGTCTGGAGCATCATGCAGGCATTGGTAAGTAAGGTACCCATTGAGATGAGCTTTACTTTGCATGAGGGCATGTAAATGACCAGCGATAACCGCACAAGTTTACCTTGGAAGTGAATAATCACTGTTCCTTTGCCTTTTATTGGCGCACAACCGTTGGCTGTTTGAGAGTAAGTAGATTGTGTAAATGCAGAATACTCTATCAGGTTGTTTAGATCGTTGGTGTAGTGGGATGAAGCTCCTGAATTGAGGAGCCACATGTCATGAGGAAGGTGGTTGTCATGTTCTCTTTCCTTTCCTTTACTCTTAGGTTTGATTTGCTTGTTACAGCGGTCACACATAAAGAAGGGGGGAGCAGTAGTAGCATTGTCACTATCTACTACAGGCATATGCAAACTATATACAATCTGAGGTGAAAAAATCTGTGCATTAGTGCCTGCTAGAGACAGACAAAGGAAGAGAGGGACTTGCCACTGGGCACTGTCATTGAAGAACTGCGCGATGTAGTCATCCACCTCCATCTCTGTAACGCTCGCCCATAAAGAAGGCCCTGAATGCCGACACTACTTGAAATTTTACTACACTTCACTTTCCTAATCATTGCTAATCTATTACAGAAATACCGAACATACTATCAACTATTGTCCAACACCAATCACGTGACCTATGTCACATGATCTAGTCACATGCCATCACGTGACTCCAGTCACATGATCTTATCTCTTATCTCAGCTATGCACCTCATGGCGATCACATAGCATTCTTATCATCGCCTCATGCTTTTCCTCTTGACTCACTTTCCCCTATCAGCCAATAGCAATAACCGCTCTTATCTAGAGCCTATAGCATAAGTCTCTCTTATCTCTCTTATCGCCTCATGGTACCCAGTGACCACACTATTAACTACTTATGGTCAGTATAGCCTCTAGCATAGCTTGGTCTGTGCACGGTCTCTCATAGTATATATAGTTGTACTCATAGTAGTACAGACCTTAGTCTTATTCACCTTTTGTTATTTCCTCTTAACACTTGGATATTTCTCCATTGATATACATCCTCTGTTGTCTAGGATCACACATCCTACAGACTCGACACCAAGTTCCTTCGTAAGGTATAGCTGGAACAAGGATCGTTACATTGAAGACTTAAGAGTCGTTACAATCTCCTCACCAAGGCTGACGGTATCGTCATCCTCTGAATTGGAGAAAATCTCAGTGATTCTTGGAGTCTCCATGCGCTCTATAAGAGAGGGCACAGAGGGGCCAGCGTGGTGGGAAGGGATGGTTCTAGTGCCAAAGGCACCATCCTCATTGAATGTGGAATGTTACTGCACATGGGTGCGGTGGTGGTGGTTGGCAATGGGCTCAAGGTTGCGAACAACCTGAGTGGTGGGGGTCTCCCCAATACGTTGAGCGAGGGAGATGGCCTCTTGGGCCTGAGGGAAGGCGGGGGGGCCATAGAAGGCAGCACCTGTAGTATGTGCAAGAGCACGGGGGTCCTGAGCAGGCTCAGAGAAGGTGGTGGAGGCTGGGCTGAATACCATGGGCTCCTGGAGGAGGTTCACAAAGGCAAACAAGGCAGAGGATGATTCAGCGGCAGTGGCTGCACAATCCTTGTGCTTCTTCTCCCCTTCTTCAGAGTGCTTGCCCTGGCGATGCTTGTTCCCCTTTTCCTTCTTGTCCTCATCTTTCTCCTTTCTATCGGAGGAGGATTCCTGCTGCTTCTTGAATTGGGGGTCGCCTTGCTGGTGACAGATGTTGGATACCTTGTTTGCTTGCACGCGAGGTGGCAGGTGGCGAGTGAGGTAGTGCTGCCAATGTAACACACAATGCAGTTAGTGACAAGCGAAGCATAAAGTTACCTTGGCCTGAACGAGTTCAAAAGAGCAGAGGGCATGGTAATGAGTAGAGGAGCCTGCTAGGGCAATGTCTATCACTGTCTATCTCAGAAGACGAACTGAGACTCGAGGTGGGCTCGACGGTCTCTGATATCCAGGTGCTAGCCACTGGAGCTCTCGGGAAGTATCACTAGAACTATGCTAATATTGCATAGAACTAGCTTAGGGAAAATACATGATAAAAGTACAGAGTATATATATGGTAGGCCCCTGGTCCGTGCGAGTAAGGTAAATGATATAAAAGGAAAAAGGAGGCAGGAGTCCCTAGGATGACCGTACTCCGTATAGTCCATCCCGATGATGTGGAACTGCAGGAAGTGACAGTGTGATCTAAAAGAGGAACACCATGCAGGCAGAAGTCCAAAGGAATCCCGTATGGAAGCAGAACAGAAGGAAGAGGCTAAATATAGAGCGGAGGCGGGGCGCCGTGTGAGTACGTAAGAAATTGATATAAAAGGAGAAACTATCTGGAGGACGACTCCAGTATGAATACAACTCCATAGAGCATGAGACAGAGTCTAAAGAGAAACAAGTAAAGTAGAACAACTGCATAAGCATAGTGAAGACGGAAAAAGTGTACCCCCCTAGTAGACTGTAACAGCCAAGCAGCAACAAGAACGTTCTCCAGCTTGATCATGGTTAGGATTTTGGTCTTGGTGGGGTCAGCATCGATGGCAGCATTGAGCTGCTGGTGGAGGGTCTCCATATACTTGGGGAGCTTGGCAATGGTGATAAGTGCCTTGAGGTTATCAGGCATCTTGTGTTGGAGTTGTTCTAGCTGTGCGAAGCTGGCATTCAGCTTGGAGAAGGCAGGGCTGGGATGGTTCTTGTCGGGGAAGGTGATTCTGAGCATGATCTTCCACTCCATATATGCGGAAGTGAGGGAGGTGGTTTCATACTTCTTCTTGATGGTGTCCCAAAGTTCCTTGGCAGTGTCACAGGTGGCGAAGTTGCCGGCAATGGAGGGGTCAATGCGAAGACAGATGGAGCTGAGGGCTTGGTCATTGTTTTCATCCCACTTGTCCTGGACTTCTTCTTCTGTGATGGTGAGGGTGGTACTGGCCATGGTGGAGTGCACCTTGTTTGTCATTTTGTTCCAGACGCCAATGGCATGAAGGTACACCTCCATGTCCTGGGCCCAATGTTTGTAGTTGACACTGTTGAGCTTAGCAATGGTGGTAAGGGTTGACAACATGTTGGTGGTAGGTTCTTGGAAGGATGACATGTCAGTATAAACCAATAAAGGGAGCAAGAAAAAAGTGTTTGCATCACTGAACAGTCAGAGCTTTCCAGAATGTAGGGTCATGGCAACCCCCTACATCCAGAGTCTGGTGGCTGTTACTCTCAAGCGTTGCCGCATCAGAGAGTGTCCAGCGTTTCTCCTCAGGACAGTCTGTGTCCAAGGGTTTCACCCATGAGTAGATGACAAGCAGTAAACTGTGTTGTCAGAGCTGCGGGGCTCATAACCTGTTGCAATAGCTGGTAGCCGGCATTGCCGCACGGACTACCTAGGAATCAACTCTAGGGGTATGTTACGATTCTTTCCTTTTCTTCCTCGCTTTGTACTAATATGTGTCTTGTCTACTCTCCTTGGACTTACTTTTCTTTCTTCTATGATGATGCATCCCTCACCTGTGTTTATCCTGCTGGCATCCAACAGCATCCACTTACTTAGTCATCATCTCTTCCATCCATTTCTATTTCTTTCTATGCTTGCCCTAAACACTTATATATCCAATATATATAAGTCATAGATACTGCTCTAGCGTTTCCCCATGCTTGAGCTCCTTTGTCTTCTCTTACCTTGTACAATTCAAAGCTCTTGCTTTGCTCCTCGCTGGTGCTAGCCTGGCTACCTTGAATCCTTGAACCACTGGTCTTAAGCCCAGTCCCCTTAACCCTTGTGTGGACGCTTCCACAAGTACCCTTGACCTTCAACCCTCTGTTCTATAAGTCCTCGTCGTACTTTAGACTTGACACTCTTGTCTCTTGATCACTTAAAGGCTATGCTCGTTCCTACCCAGACCAAGCATAACAGGGTACTTACCTTGGAGGCTGGGGAGTTCTCAGAGATGATAGTGGTTGCTGGTCAAGAGAGATATATAATATTCAGACTCAGTGGAGTCTTATATACACTTTGTAATGCTTACTTAATATAAGGTCACGTGACTATAAGTACATGTCCTTTCAACATGGACCATGAATCTCCACAGTTGCTTTGGTACATAGGCGGCCTCATGGGCTCGGCCTTAATGGGGGGGGCACTGTCATATTCCCGAAAACTCCTATCAACATCTCCAGTCCCCTCCATTCAGATTCATCCCACCTCCATTGTCGTCATATTCAGACATCCCCGGAGTTCCTCTGTCCTCCATCTTGGAGATCCATACTAATTAATTATCTTATTTCCAACTATCTCCTTTAGTAGTTACACCTCCATTCTCCATGTAAGGGTTCCCCGTTGACCCTACTCCACAAGGGTCCTCCGATAATTGACCCTATGTGCCTCCATACATAGCCTCTCCAAGTATACTCTGTTCTTTGTTCTCTTTCCGACCTCCGTGTACCATACTCCTTAGTTTGAATATCAACTTAGTCTCTCTCCTCCGAGTCTCATCTTCCCAACTCTTCCATCTACCCTCGGATTACTCCTTCCCATCTCATACCTCTGTCCCTCTGAAATATGAGAACAAGGACTAGACAAGGGCACGACATACAAGTCCTGCACCAACACCCTCATCCGTCTGTAACCTCCATGACCTCCATCTCCGTGACCTCTGTACTGAATTTCGGTCCTTATCTCTAATTCTGTTTCTAGCTTTCAGACCTCCATCGGACTTGTGCCCAGAGTGATACCAGACTTAACATGGAGCCCCACCCCAATTCCCTATATAGACTTCCTTTCTGCCTCCATTCCACTGTAGATAACAAGGGGTCGCTGGCAACCTTCCTGGACTATGCCAAGCAGGTCCCTAGCAAAATATAAAGATCTAAGGGTGCAATATGTTCAACCCTAAAGGGATTCAATCGTGAGTTGAAGAGCAGGAGGACACAGAAATGAAGTCCAATTCTCCCAGATGAAGTCCGGAATTTCAGATAGTCGAAGGTAAGAAGTGTAAGGACACCCAAGAAACACCTGAGCTTTGGTTCATAAGGGGATATAGCGTTGAGCGTGCGAGAAGCAAGTGAGAGTGATGGCAAGTTGTGCAACGGGCACCAGACTTTGTATTGGAGTGACATGGACAAAAAAGAGATGATCAACACCAACTGGGTGAAAGATGTATTTGGATATCCAAATACAGATATTTATAGTCCAGGAGCATACTCCAGACTTAATGATAACCAAGGACAATGATAAGGAGATGAAACAAACACAAGGATGGAATGTCACATGTGATGACTAAGTCCTGAGACTATAGGAATGAAGTCCGAACATGCTAGTCCGAAGTCTGGCATGTTTGGTGTCTAATCTGATGTAACTTGGGTCGGACAGATGAAATACAATACCGGACTTTGTTGATTTGGATCGGACTACGTTTGGGAAGTAAAGGACAAAGATAGGATATAGGACAGACCATGTTCTTGTTGCAATAGCAGGTAGCTGGCATTGCTGCATGGACTACCTGGGAATCTACTCTAGGGTTACTTACCTTGGGGGTTGGAGAGTTCTCAGAGATGATAGCGGTAGCTGATCAAGAGAGATTATTTTATATTCAGACTCAGCAGAGTCTTATATACACTTTGTAATGATTACTTAATATAAGGTCACGTGACTGTAAGCACACGTCCTTTCAACACTCCCCCTTGTCTAGTATATAGTAGACATGTAGATATAAAAGTGAGGAATATAAAGTAAAATATAAACGTCCACACAGTCTAAGATGGCGAGTTGAATTCCAAACCAAGCCAGGAGTGAAACTCCTTGAACTTGACATGTCCAAGGTTCTTAGTGAACATATCCACGGGATTGTTAGTTCCGGGGATAAAGAGTAGCTCAACCTGCTTCCATAGCATCACAGCATCACATACAAAATGGTAACAGATCTGGATATGTTTGGAACATTTTTCGGTGACTGGGTTCTGCGCAATAAAGAGCGATCCTTGATTATCACCACAAATGGGAATGGGTCCAAGGCAGTAGCCGAGTTCTCCCATTATTTGATGAATCCAAATAGCCTGGCATGTACAGTCACTCAAGGCCATGTACTCAGCTTCCATAGAAGACAGAGCTGTGGTTTTTTGTAAGTGAGTTCCACAAAACACACCATCTGTGAATTTCAGGTAAAAACCTGTTTGTGAGTGAGACGAGACTTTGTCTTGTCCCCAATCAGAATTGGTGCAGGCAATAATGCCCTTGCTGGTTTTTCCACTGTATATGAGAGAATAGTCTTGGGTACCAAGAAGGTACTGGCAGATGTATAGAGCTTTATTGAGATGCTCTTCTGATGGGTTTGCAGACATGCGGGCGAGTTGGGTAACCGCATATGAAATGTCAGGTCTTGTGCTGATCATAAGATACAGCAATGATCTGATAACCTGTTGGAATTGCATCCAAAGTTCCGGTTGGACAGGGAGATCATTCTTCTCTGGGTAGTAGCCCTAAGGGAGAGGGGTGTTGGCAATTTTTGCATTAGTCATACTGCATCGCTCAATGACTTTGTCGAGGTATTCTTGCTGGTCTATCTTAATAGTTTGACTGTCTCAACGTATGTTCATTCTTAGGAATTCACGTGTTTCTCCTAAGTCACGACAGTCCCATTTCTTCATGAATGCAGCTTTAACCTTGTCTACAAAAGGTTTGTTGGGGCCACAGAAGATGGCGTCGTCTATGTAGATAATCGCTAGGATGAGCTCTTTGCCTTTGTGATAGATGAATAGGCCAGCATCTGTTTTAAGACGCATGAAGCCAAGTTCTTTCATGGATTTGTCAAGTTTGCGCCACCAAGCTAGTCCAGCTTGTTTAAGGCCTTTGAGATGAGGGGGCATAAAGCCTTCAGGGAAGTCCATGTATAGTTCTTCGTCCAGTTTGCCATATAGATAGGCGGATCGGACGTCAAGACCAGTGATGTACCAGTTCTCTGTTGCTGCGAGGGCGAGCATGCACCACACTATCTCGAAGCATACGACAGAGGAGAATATTTGATAAAAATCAATCCCTTCTACTTGGGAGAAGCCTTTGGCGATGAGCCGGGCTTTCTTTCTTCTGTTGGTTTTTACATCAAAGACCCATCAATTTTTTATAATCTTTCTATTTGTGGGTCGATCCACGATTTCATAGACTTTACGGTCTTTGAGTATTTGCAACTCATCGTGGCAGGCTTTACACCATAAGGTTTGTTCCTCTTGTGGTAACTTGAGGATGTTGCAGTATGTCCATTCATGATAATTAACATTGGACTGCTCTATTTCCAGCAGGAAGGCACGGCTGCAGAGGTATGAAACCAATGTGTCTCCCCCTTCCCTGGTTATGCATTCTATGTCATCTTCCGATGGAGTTGGGGACGGAGGCAATCCACCAGGGACAATGGGTGAATTCAAAGGTCCAGCCAGTGCTTCTCCAATGAGTCTGTGCCAGTCAGAGATGCGTTCAATGTCGCGAAATTGCCTTAGCAGTTCGTGGTGTTCCCCATATACATTTCCGGGACGGAAGGGGGTGCAGCGCTCTCGCTGTGGGCACTCTGGCCAAGCAGGTGGAGGCAGAGGTGGACGATGGGGAGGGGTAACTGGAGGTGCTGGAGGTGGAGTAATCAGCCTGGGGGCTGGGCGATGATGGACAGTAGGAGGAGCAATTTCTGCATCTGACTCCAAGTCCAAGGGTGTTGAATCAGAGTCAGAGGGCTCGTCATCGGAGAGTGAGAATGCGGCGGGTGGTTAACCGGCCAGTGTGGCTGAGCCTTAGAACACCTTGGGAAGAGATGTTTGTCAAATATAGCATGAGCCGACATGTGTAGCGCGTTATTTGGGTGCATGAAAAGGTAATTTGAATCACTACCGGCGGATACACCCAGGTAGATCATCAGTTGTGATTTAGGCTGCAGTTTGCCTTTGCAAGTCTCAATGGGTAAGTGGACATATGCGCCACAGCCAAAGACACAAAGATGTGAAAAAGTAGGCTTTTCACCTGTGAGCATCTTGGATGGCGTTTTCCATTGGAGCCGAGCTGAAGGGGTGTGATTATACACATGAAGTGCATGTAATACCGCGAACTCCCAATAGGAATTGGGCAGGCAAGCCTGCAGTCGCATGGGTTGTGCTTTATCCATAAGAGTACGGATTAGGTGTTCCGCACATCCATTCTGCTGGTGAGCATAAGGGGCGGATTGTTGGATGTGTATGCCATTGTCACGCATATACTCAGTAAAAGCTTTGGAGGTGTATTCTCCTCCTGCATCAGTGTCGGCATAGTATCAGGGTCACTGACACCATCACAAATCTTCTGTACCATTTCCTTGTAGTCTGATTCATTGTCAACATCCATTGCTTCACTTGCGGTGTGCTGGCTAAAAAATTGTGAGGGTTTAACAGCAACAGCAAAAACTTTGGGCGTGTACTTCTTTGTCTTTGGCATTGTAAACTTGAATGAGAAAAACTGCTTGCAAGAAACCTTGAATTGAGTTTGACCATGTTTCTCCAAGATACTTTTGAGAAACTTGATATAGTTGCCTTCATTGAGTGGGAAAGCCAGCTGCTTGGTCTTGACAGTCTTCTCTTGTCGCTTTGCAATGCTCTTGCCCTTGGACAACTGTTTGAGTGCAGAATAGACTGTAAGGGCAACAGTGAAAGCATAATCCTTCTCAGTGGGTTGAGCACTCACCGATTGGTCAGACATGTTGGCAGCTGGGAAGTAGTACGAAAATTTTGCTACCAACAAAGTATGCTTACTCAGCCACTCACTCAGCTGTGCTTGGGGTCCTTTCCCGGCAGTCTCCAAGGTGCAACTTTCCAAAGTCACTTTTCCAGACTTTTGCAAACCACTGTAACTAGAAGATGAGAAAGAATTTGAAATTAACCACATCCCATCCAGTTCCACTCAATGCCACCACTATCTCATTTTGTGGAAAGGCTATCTATCTTCTAAAATCACTTGGGAACCCAAGTCTAATCTTAGCCGCACACAAAATATCCTGGATGAATATAAAGCCAGGATCCCATTGCTTTCCCTCCTCAGAACCCTCAGTCACACTTGCTTTTCCTGAGTTGAGCCTACCCTAGAATCTTCACAGCAAGTCCAATAGAGATACTAGGGGATATGCAAATTGGAGTTGGAAAGAATAGGGCTGCCAGTGGAGATGGAAATAGGGGCATCAGAGAATCTCAAACATGGGCATTTATGGAATGAAAATGCTTGAAGAGTATTATGGCAGCAAAATAGTCAAGACCATATCCAGAAACAACCATTTAGACAACTTAACTACTCAAGTGTAATTATTACTCCAGGTGTTCTGTGATCTACCAACATGAGACTAATGCAAATGATGTCCACAACAAAAGCATATGCTTAGGATTGAAGGTGATGATAAGTACAGCACAGTAAAATACTCATCTTGGCATAATATGCATGACATCACCAAAGCTCTTCATCAAACCGTTCCAGAATTGCAGACACATCCTCGACATCTTTCTGAGCTTTCTTCCTCATGTAAAAGATGGGACAGTCTTTGCTTGTACATAGCACATCCTTGTACAAGAGTCAATATCGTAAGGAGCATAAGGACATGAAGACGGAGTTGGTACCTGATGTAATGATCCTTGACATCGCTGGCACTGGGTCCACAACCTCGAAAAGCGGACTTGCATTTGTGAGGTGGCATTTACTTGCTTTTGATAGAGCTCGTGGATCCTGGGACGGCAGTTGTTGCAAACGGCACCGTCTTAACCTCTCTGTGAGATGTCGAAACTCGAAGAAAATAGACATTTACTGACTGGATACACTGTTGTTCGGTCGTAGAGCCGTCTTACAGCCAAGACACGTAACTGTCTTGACGGCGAACTTCATGAGTCCTCCGATGGTGGGAGTTGCAATTGTAATCGTACGAGTATGATCACCAGACACTAAGGGACGTCAAGTACCGAAAATGCAAGGCAAAAACCCGAAACGCACACAGTGAATTTGCCTTGTCGCCGAGGATGGGTTCGAAAATCCTCATGAGAGGTTTCGAGAGTTGGTTCTCGAGATAGTACTTGGTATCGATGGGAATGTTATTCTCGAGCACGTAAAGCGGATCCTCAGACTTCTCATAGGCAGCGGCACCTGCGCAAAGAGACCCGTTAGTTTCCGTGCATAGCACAAGCATCTCCGGAATATACCTTTGATACCTTTGACAATGACATACGCGACGCGATCACCGAGAGCAGGCGCAGAACCAGCATCACGTTGGCGCATTCGTTCTGCAAGTTCTACGTGGGCTTGTTTTGCTGCGTAATCTGCTTTAGCGAGTGCTTTTGTGATCACGAGCTGGGACATGTCAATCTTATTTTGCAGCAGATCAGATATCATCCGCTTCGTATAACTAAATTCATGATCAGCTTCGGTGAACGAGATAGACTGGGATGTCGTACTCCTCCGCTCCCTTCACGTCTCGATCAATGAGCATCTTATGTAGGCATGTCTCGATAACTGTCGAGACAAGTCGACAATTGTCCCTTCGGACCGTCTTTTCGAAGGTTATTAGATACTTGCTAGATGAGTGCCTTCGTAGGAACACTCACCTCAATACCTTTTGCATCCATCTTGTCATACGTTTCTACCTTCGTCCAGTAGAGCCCCGCGTACCGCTTTTTGCTGATGAGCAAGTAAGGGAAGTAGACTTTCTCAAACTCGAGGTTGATTGGCTTGATGAATTTCACCGTGACAAATGCTGCAGCTTGGGCTCCTGCGAGAACAGCCCCGTATTGAGCGGATGATGATAGTGGGTTACGAAGAGGAACTCACCAAGATCCATGACGGTCTTGAGATCTGAAGGACCAAATTTAACCATGACAGAATCTGTATCACCGTAAATTACTTCGGCGTTGTGGCTGTGACCATTCGATAGCGAAAACTCGGCTTCTACTTCCTGTGATATTACGAAGAATTGAGAAACATCGTGAGAGTTCATGTTGGAGACCGAACCTGCTTGGTTTTCTCGATCATTTGGCGACCGTACGCGGTCACACTAGATGAGATGGCAAGACATGGCAGCTTCCCAATCGTTGCGCCAGTAAATCCGTACACAGAGTTGGCGCTTATCTGCGTCACAGTGAGCCGCGCGTAGATCAACAACATCGCCCATCATACCTTGAGGGCTAGTTGACGACCATCTAGTACAGCTCTTCTAAAAGGGTCAGTTTCTTTCTTGAGATCAGCCTTCGCGCGTTTCCTAGCAGAAATAAGGTCCTCCAGCACGGTTGGTAACAATCCCTTTCGTTTTTCCTTTGTAACGAAAAAGTCTGCGGCCAAGGAATGATTAGCAATGGGTGGGTGTCAGCGACGTGCCGTACCGTTATTTGGTGTCTGAATGTAATCCACGTCCTTGACGAGCCCCAGTCGGTCGATAGTCGGCTTGTCCAAAAGGGTTGTGTAGCACAGGTTGTGAGCCATCATAATGGAGGGATACAGAGAACTGAAGTCGAGTGTCGCGATAGGCGTATCGTAGTAACCTTTCTTCGGCTCGATGACAGTTGCACCTTCATACTGTTCATCCGTACCTATAGATTTTCAATCAGCCAAGTGGTATTACACTCCATGTAGGCGCCGTGGGCTTACCTTCAGTCTTGAATGCAGGCACAATATACCCTTCGTCGTTTGCTCTTCGGAAGAGTTGGGAGAGTACTTTGATGGACTGCCCGCGGGAAAGCAAAAAATTGAATGGAACGCCAGTAACGCGGGCCATTTCAGTGTAGTTTACGAAGCACATCAACTTATCGAGCAATCGTTGCGGCAGGTATGCATCCTAAGCGGGGTGTATGTCAGATGAAATTCTTCAACAAGTGTATAGCGCATGACGCGACCTTCAAACAATACACAGCTAACCGCCTCCTGGACTCGGCCCCACCATTCTGTAATTCCGTGATAACTGAGTAGTGGACGTCTTCTTTCTGCTCGCCTAGGAATTGCGCACAGACGGAATTGAGTGTGTAACTACGTAGTTTGTGCTCTCGTTGCATGAACTGGAGTATGTCAAGCTGTAGGCGACCATCGAGAACCGTCTCCTTTGAATCACGTTGACCGTAAGCTTTTGAGGAGAAGTGGGTATCCTTCACTTGCGCCTTGACGCCTTCACAGGTAGCGTGTTATTTGAAAGCAATGGCGCGAGACGAAGTAAAGTAAGACATACCTTTCAGTCTCCCAAGTTGGGGAAATTTGATGGCTTTCAAGTGTTTTGCCCTGTCGATGAGGTATGGCCAATCGAAATTTGCGATATTGTACCCAATGACTATGTCGGGATCCACCTGTTCGATGAAGTCCCGCCAAGCGCGAAGGAGCTCTGCTTCATCATCGAAAGAGAGGACCTGAGACCCAACAATGTGCGAACAGGAATTAAGTGTGAACACGTTTCGGATGAAGGGCTGCTTCTCGCCTGTTCCACATATTTATTAGCTTCGTCGGGCAGGGTTGACAATGATACTACCTTGGCGAGTTACCATGTTCGCAATTTGAATGACAGGGTCAATACTGGCCTCGGGAAATATACCCTTTCGTCCAGCACACTCAATATCGAAGCTGAGTATGCGTAATGGTGCAATCTTTTGCCATTCTCCCTCAGGAGGGTACGAAATGAAGGCATCCCACCTTCAGGTATGTTTAGTAACTGAGGCCGTGATGAACCTCTTCACCGCACCTCACATTAAGCTCGATCTGGCACGTGGACCGTTTTGCTTCCTCGGAAAGAAGTTTGTATCTTCCTGCCGGTATTTCGATCCAATTCATTCCTACGACCTGGTAGTAGACGATGGTCTGGGAGCCGACATCTCACATGACAGGAGAAACCGACCTTGGTATCTATCATGAACCGAAGCGTATAAGGAATGTTACTCTCAAAGGTAGAGTAAGATTGGCCGAGCACAAAGAAATCTTGGAAAGAAATTTCACCCCGCTCGAACACGCGTAAATACCGCAAACCAAGAAGTCAGCACAACACAGTGCATTACTGGATTTGACTCATCTCGAACTTTAGGAAGCACCCTTGGCTCCAGTATTGTCAACTTCATGAATGCTAACCAATCGTCTCCTAGATAACCCCAAAGCGTGCGTTTTTTCACGATTTCAATACCAAGGACGTAGTGGCCACCTGAGCTGGTCTAACCCAACACACCATGTAAGTCGTATGGTGTATTGGTTTGAAACACTTGCCAACTTACGTTCAGGGTATCCATAAAGGCATCCATGTCAGTATTATCGAAGCCACGAGGAACGGGAACATAGAAATAAGGCATAAACTGTGTGACGTTGGCAAGGACACTGTTCCCGTCCTAAAGCATTTCACGGTTCAGTACCAGCTTCAGAAGACACGCAAGACTCGAGACACCTCTGTAATACCAAACACACGCAACATTGTTCGCCCAGTATTAGGATCTGTTGCGTTCTCGATGTCCACCTGTTGAAAGACTAGCGCGGCTTGAGTTTGAGATAAAGGTGTCGATGACAAAACAAGACATACTAATGGAGTCCTTCCTCTCATTTATCGGCTTGAGCTTTGGGCGGGACCAAGAATCAGCGCCACCTTCAGAGGCTGGAGCACATCCATGTCAACTCAGAGAGCGTTAGAAGAATGAGACACACATGGACCGTCCGAGACATTCTGACTGAGCTGTTCCAGCACGTCGGCGAATGACGAATTCTGCGTGTTCTGTGAACCCGAGGGAGCCAGCTTCCTTCGCTTTGCTGCTGGCTCAGCGGCCGTCCCTGCCTTAGTTCTATGGTATGCATACACATAAGTACTCGGGTCCGGGAAGCGGGTTGCGCAGACTGTTTACCTAGATGCTCCATTGAGCTTTGGGGGCATGACGGAAATGTTGGAACGCCTCGATGACCGCGCAATGGCAATGGACGCGTTGTAAATAACGCGTGTGGTCAAGTTTGTAGTATTGCCATTCTCGGACGAGCCCCTAGGTACTCTACACATTCAATGCTAATTCTACTTCCTAGCGGAGGAAGAGCTCAGAGCACACTCTAATGGTATCTGCAGGTGACTGAACAGTATGTCCCACAGTCCTGGAATCCACGTAGATTTCGTGGTCATTCCCCCCCTGTCAGCGTTTGTCAATACATCGGCGTATCATACAATCCAGCAACAGCCGAGAACTCACCACATGAGTCTTGTCCCCAAAGAAGTGAATCTCCTCAAATCCCTCGTTCTCGACGAAGCGCAGACAATAACGCTTGTCCCACCCATTGGGGAAAACATCAAAGGAAATCTGACCACCGATGGAGAACGTCAAGTTTAGGTCGAGGTTTTCGGGGCGACATTGCTCGCGAAGCTTCTCGATGAATGCAGCGCGGATCTTGTGTTTCTGGTAGTGCATGTCAACCTTGTCTGTATGGTAAACCCGGGTAGACACACCTTGTCGTGTTCCTCGAATGCGTCACGCTCTTGTTTGCTTTTCAAGATGCCTGCCTAAGCGGAGTATAAACGGACAGAGAGAACGATACATACGTTGCATTCCTGCCAATCGGGCTGACGTTTACCATCCCGTTGCGAAATTCGATAAACGTGCCCCTGAGAAAAAGCCAGATGAAACGGAACAATACTCCAAAGTTCTTGTCACGAACCGCTTGATTGGGATGTCGATTTCGGACAAGTAGCGAAGTATCAAGTTGACGAGTTTTTTGTACTTTTCCTCTCCTACGAAGTTGATGAATGATTGCGTTGCCAGGGGTTTCCCAAGACGAAATGCAGTTAATCCATTCTCTGCGAACCCGTAGTCAAAGTCTTCGAGAACTGGTAGGACGGTCAGCAAGTGACAACGATACTCGACAGTGGTGGTTCAAGGATCAAACGAACCGTTCCTGCCATCCACGGCGAGTTGTTCGCTGATTTTGGCGAAATCAGAGCCTCCGACGAACCCAATGGTCACCCTTTGTCTCAGCTCGCCCAGGAACTTGACCATCTCCGGAGCGACTCCTTGCCTGAAATGTGGTGTTCGACGCCTCTGGTCCAAGATTGCGAAGGCAGTCATACCTGGGAGGTGTGAGGGTGCCATCGACGTCAAAGAGAACCAATTTCTTGATGGGACGACCTGCAAATTCTGGAGCGGCCATGATGGTTGTGTCGAAGCGAACAACGATCGCGTCTCGGATGGTCGATTAGATGTGGCGGTGTAAGGTGTAATCTTCTTTTGACTTTGATCTAGTACGTGCTCAAGATGGCCCACAGGTACAACTTGAACGTATTTTGTTTGCCATCTGAGCTGGTCGACACACTCACTCCAAGAGCCCTGGTCGGCCAACCACCACCTCGTGAACCATCTCCCCCTCCGCCAACAGCGGCACCTATTGCGAGTGCCAAGGGGTGTAATATCTGCCTCGGGGCTACATTCACAGATGTGGATGAACAACGCGCGCACTTTCGCACCGACTGGCATCGCTACAACGTCAAGATACGTCTTTCTGGCGGAAATGCTATCACAGAATCTGCATTCGCTCAGCTCGTCGGTGGTACGCATCTCCTCCCGCCACCTCAGTCCCTTTGGCGGGGAACTAACACTGTGCGACCTACACAACAGGTCTGGAAGATTCACTTTCAGGTTCCGCTTCCTCTGACGACGAAACATCTGACGAATCGGACGCTGTCAACGCACTCCTTGGTAAAATCAACTACACATCCCTATCCGACGTTCCCGAGGATAGCACTCTCAAAGCTCCGCTAACAGCCCTTACCTGGTTTCACTCACCACCATCGACGCAGATTGGGGTCTATAGAATGCTATTTCCCCTTGACACTCCACCATCCGCATATCTGTCGGAACTGAAAGCAGTGCAAGCTACCGTCGAGGGAGGGAGGAAATGGGCTATGTTCATGGTTGCTGGTGGGCATTTTGCGGGAGCCATAGTGAGAGTTGGACGTGTCTCCGATGAGCAGGATGAGGTCGTGCAGACAAGAAAAAGAAAACCTCCAAAGTCAAAGCCAGAGACTGAGGTCTTGAAACACAAAACATTCCATCGTTACACAAGTGAGTCAAATTCCCTTGACTTTGGCATGCTTTGATCGGAGTTTTAGCCCGTAGAAAGCAGGGAGGATCTCAGTCTATCAACGACAATGCAAAAGGAGCTGCAATCAGTGCTGGTGCCATGCTGCGTCGATACGGAGAGCAGGCGCTGCGTGACGTGAGTGAAAGCTACCACATCACGTCGGTTTCATCGTGTAGATCCTTTGACAGGATATCCGTAATTTACTTCGGGACTGGGCGGAGGATATCCACGAGAGTGAACGCATCTTTATTCGAGCAAGTGTATCAAATCGTCGCATTTTCCTGGACTATGAAGGGTGTGTTATTAGCAAAGGGGACGACAGACTACGAACTTTCCCGTTTCCAACACGTCGACCTGTATGTTTGCGTCGTTCATTGTGGAAACCGACAGCTCATATTGCATGACCAGACTCAAGCAGAACTTGCCCGATGTCTCCAAGAACTAGTTCATGTCAAAGTTTCTCATCTCACCGAAGAAGCCCTCCGCGCTCAGGATGAGGCCTACCTTGCTTCACTCCCGAAACCAAAGCCACTGCCCACGCAACCCGCTCTTGAAAGTGTAGAAAAGCCTAAAACTCCCCGTTTGACTGAAGAAGAGGAGATTTTTCGCGAAAAATGGAACAGATTGCTTGACATGGTTTCTAAAGGTCGTCTTGAACCCCTTAAAGCGTTCTGGGAACGTGAAGGCCAAGATCTTGGTGGTATTGATGCGCCAATCCCAGGGTGGGCAGGCGACCGGAGGGCGTCAATCCTACAGGTTGCAGCACAAGCAGGACATGATGCAGTTGTGCAGTGGCTACTGTTTGATCTACACGCAGATCCGACGACGCCTGTTTCGCTCGCGTGGACAAAGGACGGTGGGACGGAGTCAGATGCGTCTGATGTGGAGGCGCCTCCCGTTGGATCTCGGCGTACAGCATACGACCTGGCGCGATCCCGTGCAGTGCGCGACGTGTTTCGACGGTGTGCAGGAGACCATCCTGATTGGTGGGATTGGTTCGGCATTGCGCACGTACCGAGTGCGCTGAGCAAGGAGAAGGAGGAAGAGAGGGACGACAAGAAGAAGCAGAGGAGAAAAGGTTTGAGGGAGAAGATGCGCGAGAGAGAAGCGCGAGAGCGGGAACAGGAGAGGGGCTCAGAAGTGGTGGTCCCGGTCGAAGAGCCCCCCAAGGCGAAGAAGGAACCACCCGGCGGGCCGCAGAAACTTGGGGGCTCTTCTGGCTCCACGGACGGTATTGCTGGATTGACACCAGAAATGAGGGCAAAGGTAGAACGAGAGCGAAGGGCTCGAGCAGCAGAGGCTCGTCTCAAACTTCGAGGATGACATAGATATTAGATACATATTACACTGGCCCGGTACGAGCCTGACACGTGACCTGACGCGATGCGCGCGAGTCACGTGCGCTTGTAATTACGATCTCTTTGTTGAAGACAGCGACAAAAGAATAATGGCCCGTTCAAAACATGCCCGTATCGTCGAACACGACAGCGATGACACCGAGCCAGACACCCCAAGACCAAACGACCGCCGAGGCAGCAAGAGGCACATCAGTGACGCCCGTGGACTCGATGACAGCTTCAGAGCTGCGTTAGCGAAACAGAAACAGCAGCAACAGCTCAATTCTGCGCTCCCTCCCCCGGTCATCAACGTACCTCTGGACGTCATGAACTCGAACTTTGAAGAGTGGATGAAAATGGCCACCGATAATGTGTGTAACATGCTCCCAACTACGATTGCTCGCTCACTCTGTCGTAGAAAATAAACGCTGCGAACTCATGGAATTTCGCCCTCATCGATTACTTCCACGACATGTCCCTCCTCCGCAAT
Organism: Boletus insuetus; assembly: GCA_038093095.1. Classification (NCBI taxonomy): domain Eukaryota; kingdom Fungi; phylum Basidiomycota; class Agaricomycetes; order Boletales; family Boletaceae; genus Boletus; species Boletus insuetus. The sequence continues at coordinate 22,381 of JBBPRQ010000103.1, forward strand.
AACACAGATAATTCGATCAATTTCCAGCGTGCTTCATGTACACTCGACGGCTGTGTCAAAATTTGGACGAGTCGTGTCGATAGCGTCGGCACTGAGACTGGCAAGCTACTCAGTAACCTTGCTAATGAGAAAATGGCAGCAGGCGAGGAAGAAGAAGAACCCACCTCCGACAATCCCGATGGTCAGGACGCTTCCCAACCAAAGAAGAAGAGGAAAGCGCATCGACCCGATTCGACTCTTGCAAAGGATGCCAGTCAGCTTCGGAGCAAAAAACTGGATCTTGAATTTCGCGTTGACCCCCTGTTCAGGAAGACTTGCGCCGACTTTGACGAAGGTGGTGCGCACGGACTTCTTATGAACCACCTTGGCATAGGTGTCGGTGTTGATGGTGGTCTACGCATTGTTTTCGATGCGAGTGACTCCATGGCTAAGGTGGTGGACGAAGAGGAGCCGATACTCGAGCCCGAGGATGATGTCGATTTGAGTTATCTAAGAAGTTGGTAACGAATGTGAATTCTTTACGACCATCCTACTGAATGCAAGCAATAGGTCATTTTCTCCGTGACCTGGATATACTGGATGACAAGGCTATTGCACACTCCCTAGCGGATTTCTCGTTTACTCATGATGACATGACGTTCGACGACTCTACTCTCTATCAGGACGATACACGCGGCGAAGAGCAAGACGTCGATGGGAATGAGGCATTCGGTGATCAAATTGAGATTGACGTTGATGGTGGCGGTTTGGCTCAAACGGAGGACTTTTTCCAAGGAGATCAGGCCGTGGACGATGACTATGCGGGCGGTAGTGCATTCGGTGGCGATGATTATGGCAGCGGACATGACGGATCTCCTGGCGCTGACGTCCCACAAGGCCAAAATTTACGCCCAGGTGCTTTCGTGCCGTTCGATCCGCGACGAATACCAACCGAGCGGGACCTCGTCATGGCCATGACGGATGCTGATGGCGAGAACGATATTATGGGGTACTTTGACCAGAATATTATGAAGAACTGGGCTGGCCCTGAGCACTGGAAGTTGCGTAAAGTAATACGAAAACGTGAGTTATGATGAGCATTATCCTACGTCACTAACACACTTGTTTCTAGCTGATGCACCTGAGGCTACTGCTTCCAAGCCACGACGAGAGAAAAAAGAGGCCTTTAGAATTGATTTACTGACAGCATCTGAGAAAGACGTCAAGACGTTGTCGAATGAGCTCTTTGCCCCAGTTACTCGTGGGGCTGGTATCACGCTACCAAACTACGGAACAGTCAAATCAACTGCCAAGAAAGGTGGGCGGGGCAGGAAGGCAAAAGATGAGAAGCGCGATACACACACACTCCCAGATGATATGCACTTCTCCAGCAGACAGCTTGTGACGCTGTTTCTCAAGCCTAAGTTTTCTGTAGGTATCCTGTTCCTCGACTCCAACCAATACTCATATCCACTTGTATTTTTGAAGCTAAAGATGAGAGGACAAAGGGTTCGCTTCAACGAAGCTGGAGACGGCGAAGTTGACGAGAATTTCTGGGCTCAGGCTGCTGCCGACCAAGCAGCGGGTCGCCTGGCGCAAGAGGAAGGTGATGAGAGTAAGCATTTGCAATCTTGACCGAACTACCAGAGATCCTGATCGCATCTCAGGTGGTGATGCACCAGTGCCATTTAATACCCAATTTTTCAATGACGACGACGACGGTCCGGCATTCGACGACCTGTATGAAGGTGATGGTGATGGTGATGGGATCGTACCGGAGGACGCTGGAGAACAGGATCTTCTGGCGGCAACCCAGGGTATGACTCGTCGTGTCCGACCCGCATCCGTGAACTATGCTAAACGCGCCAAGCGTGTTGATGTCCGGAAACTGAAGGAAAATATTTGGAATGGGTTGGACATTAAGATTTCTCGGGAGAAGGAACACGGAGAGGAGGAAATGGTAACACGGTTCTTTCATGTCGCTGGTCTCGAACTAAATCCTTTGCAGGACGTTGATGATCCATCCGTGGCTGATCCATCAGAAGGACGACAGTTCAGTCAAGTGATATCAGGCCTTCAAAGGTCCTATCCAAAAGACAAGATGGAAGAAATCAGCACAAGCTTCTGTTTCATTTGCTTGCTACATTTAGCAAACGAACAGGGATTGAAGCTGGAAATGCCATCGAGTAGTGTTTGCGAGGACGATGGCGGTGGCGAGGCGTCGTCAGAAGAGCAAGGAATGGACAAGGTTGCGGACATATGGAGCCTGAAGGTGCGTTCGTTGCAGCGGAAGCTATGTATCCTTCGACCCTCTATGTTGACTTTTATGTTTCTAGGTCTTCAGAGACCCGAATGCCACACCGGCTTCATGACGAGTAACATATTTTATTATCCTTTCTATCTTATATGACTTGATCAGGCTTGCTGCTGTCTGTCCCGTATATCATAATTGTTGTTTGCAGTACGCCGAGTGTATAACCAGCACTTAAATTCGTCTGTGACAAGATGAGATTTGGTGGCAAGTATAAAACCACTGTGACGACGCAGACCATCGGAAGGAATTTATTCGATACATGAACGAAAGTAAAGCTACAGGTAGGAGGCCAGACCTAATGCTACAATGTGTTACGTGGGTATGCATATTCATGGCGAATATCGATAAAGCATCAAGAAAACCGCGCTCTTGGAGTGGAGCGATGCCGAAAACCAACATTCTCCCCGCAACATAACTGGAGATTCGACACTCAGTGCAACCTGGCTTTCCAACGACGCCATATACTCTCGTGTTTGAGCTGGTGCTTTGCGTTCAGTTCGAGGTACTCTTGATAGGCTTTTGCAGGGAGTTCGATCATGTCTGAGGTGGGGGTACGAAAAGGGAAGACGACAAGTAAGTTGGACGGCGCGATGCGTGCTTGCGGGACCGGCGACGCCAAAAAGAGGCGTTCGCCGAACGGTGTGTAGGTGTATACGTCCACCCAGTGGTCACGACGTGTGTGGGATCGTGCAGCTTGTAAGCGGTTGTCAGGAAAGAAAGATGGAACTTGTGACGTTTGGACAGTGGAACTCACCTTGGATGATCATCACCTGGTGTTGAACGATGGCGATAGCAACTGTGCTGTGGTTCATGACAGTGGAAGGATGGATAATTGATACAGTAAAGATTGGGATCAGAGGAAAAGGAGTGACCTGAGTGACAGGCTTGCAGAGACGTGATGTTCTGTCCTAAGATGAGTCCGGTTTTATGCCGAGTGCCATTGTTCCTCTACTGATAAGAGGCGAACGCGCGTGGTGGAGAAACAAGCTAATGGCTGAAATGGTCAGTACAAGGAGATAAGCCAGCAAGTGCCATTCTGTACACGGTCAAGGGAACAAAGACTTCCATAGAGATAAACCGCATTTGGGGACATGACATGTCGACGGTCACACTTTGTCACGGTCACGGAAGGTACTATCATTGTTTTCTGACGTCCGCATTTTCGCGACAATTACACAGCCACAATCTCCCCCCAAGTCACATCCTGCCACGAACACTGTCCATAATCAGACACCTTGAAGCTCTTGATATAACACCGAGGAATGTGGTTATGCCACATCACGCCGCAAGCGGAATTGTGGTTGCCAGCTTCCCTTGCTAACGTGGTGAAGGCTGACCAACATCAAGTCTTCCAGCTTGATATGCTGGGGACCTACTTTCCAGCTCCTCTCAGCACCGACTTCCAACGGTTTGTTCGACATTTTCTAGTACACCCGTCGGAACCTTGAGCTTTGGTTTACATACCCTTGCGGGGTCGGCCTACCTCAATGAATCGACTACTAGTCTTCGCTAAGTTCTGTGCGAGCTTTTCTTTCGTGATTGGTCCCTTCATCTTACGCCAATTTCGCGATGAGATTGAATGTTTGAATGAGGGATATCCAGGCCACTGGTGAGCAATGGTCATCACCTGGTTAGACTGGATTGTTGTTCACTTACATTAATCCTAATGGATATGGACGGTCCACACTCCCCCAGGACGGGGACGCCTTTGTCCACGAGATGCTGTGTCTTTCCGTTGTGGACGTCCTCCAGTGAGATGCCCCACTCGAGTGGCTCCTTGGTCACGAAAATGATCGGCGCTGAAAGAGATACTTGTTCAAGATACCGCTCCTTGTCTGCCTCTGTGTGGGGCCTGTACAGTGTTTGCGGCACGTATTTGTTGGACCCAGTGGCGACGATAGCTTCCGCTGGAATGCTCTTCCACAGAATGTAACACTCTTGGGATGGGCTTTGACTGTCCATCTAAAATGCTGTAAATAACCAACTCTTTTCAATGGGATAAACAGTCTTACTTGCAGCGGAGATTCTGCGGTTCTTCTTTCAAGATCTCCTGGTGAGATCGGGCTGGAGAGCGGGAAAATTCCTGGTTGATCACGCAAAGTCTAGAGAAGCACCGAAGTGAGTAGTGCATAGGACGTGTTTTACCGTGGCTAACCTCAGCCCCCAGCGGCTCGATTTCGGGAATGGTCGACGCCGCAATGGCAGGGTGATTTTTCGTAGCAAGATTGTTCTCATATATCTCACCCCGGTGCAAAACTCTCAGTTGGTTCGTTTCATGAAAGGGACAGTGGCCCATGGCTGATGTGTGCCATTGGGAAGTGATGTTCTGGATGTGAGTGGTGACGGGAGTTGCCTCAATGATAGTACCAGAGCTTGATGGACTCATGACCAATCGAGGATCCGTGTCATGGAAAGAGCTGCTCGGGGGGTGCGAATTCTATGATGCATGCGTCAGCACCGATCGAAAGGAACGTCATGAAAGTTGCCTGGAAATATTGCGCCAATGTGGTTATCTCAGCGGATAGGTCGGCATCGGGAATGAAGAGGCGGTAGTCCTGCGCGCCATCCAAGAGTAACTGGTATATGGCGTCTGATGTGCGATCACTCATAGGAAACAATAAACGGAAGGGTGAGTATAAGGAAAGAATGGAACCAGGGAGGGAAGTTATCACGAACTCTTATATGTGGATCATCCCCCGACGTACTACGGCCCTGGAAACGCGGTCACTGGCACCCAGTCGTGGGGTTGGGTCACCAGCCACCATGAGTAAGAAATCTGGAAGCATCCATCCTGGTGGATCCGCGGATATTCCGCTGACACCACCCGGAAGGAGATTGGATTGATTCCTAGTTCCGTTTCGACGTTCGATCAGCTTCCGAATTCGTCCGATACTTATTTGGACAATAAGTACTACAGCGGTCAACATCCTGTGTGGACCGTCCCATCTCACCGTCCCTGAGCCGGAAACACGGGTGAATGAAATAATATTGGGTCAAACACAGCTTGATAGTGACCGTCATTAATGGACGCTTTGCACCATTAGCATTTCTACAGCAAGGCCCGACCCGACGACGTGAATTATGTAGGACAATATGGTAACACAGCTACTCACAAATGCTGTCGACCCATTAACCCGAGTTGTGCCGTTCTGACAAACTGTCGATGTCTGATCGTGTTCGGACGTATTCCAACCACAGCTTGGCAGTATTCGCATTTTAGGGTCCGTGCGTGTAGTCATGCCGAGACGGGGAAATATCCTGCCAGTGGTGGATATGTTTATGTTGTGCCTAAAAGCCACGTCAAAAGCGAACTGGGCTACCTCCAACCACCGAGTCCCTCGAGCGTCTAGATGGGACCACGTAAACTTGTCAAACCCGGAAAAAAGATAGTCATTCTAATATACGAGGGAACTCCGTGACACAATACTCACCAATCGCATACTAATAACACTATGGTTTGGTAGCTTGTACATTCGAGCTCTGCCGGCTCAACTCGGACTCTCGGAGCAAACACCAGATAACCGGTAATCGTAATCCTCAGCGATAGCACCGGAACGGGAATCGACTGTATGATATATAATAGGTTTCTTGGCTTTGCGCATAGCCTCGCTCCATCTACTCACCAAGACAGCGCCATATATATGGGACTTGAAAATTTCCTGATGATGACTATGCCATCCGGCGGCGGCGGCGGCAGATTGCAATTACCTCCTATTTCTCCCGGCCCCAGCGTTCACGGGTAGTGATGACCAGAATGATATCATGGGGCTGTCAGTTATCTCGAAGCCGAGCACAGCTGGGGAGCAAGTGGCCAGCTCTATGTGCGCTCAGTAGCTCCCACCTTTGCTTCAAGTTGCTGCGTCCATCTCGTTGCCGACCGAGGTTTCCACTCGAACTTCATATTCATGCGCTGTAATGGGAAATGATCAACGTGGTAGGTCCAGAAAAATGCAAAGGTATTAGCCAGCCTGGAGCACCCAGACGGTAATATGTACCACCCGTGAGTCCACATCAAGGGTCTTCGACTCGCCGATACGTACTAAGCAACAGCGCTGCAGCCTGCATGGGCAATAAACAAGGTCTCTACGACATCTTCCAATGAACGAAAGAGTGAACAGGGCGCCGTCGAGTGGCGACTGACGAGACGCCGGGATGCAATATATTGTATTTTAGTAGGCCTTAACAAAGAAGAAAGTCAATAGTAAGGAATTCAACGACGAAAGCGAAGTTGCGGCTGCCAGCTGCCTTTCGACACATGGTGGAGGGATACCAGGACAAGGTCTTCTACCCGGATATGCCGTTCTCCGATTTTCCATCTTCTATCAGAATCCGCCTCTATAGGTTTGTTTTGCACTGACTGAATCTAACGTCAACAAGGATCAAAATGACAGACATGGTACTTTGCCCACCTGTACAAAACGCCGAAGACAAGTAGCAATGATCTTCGCAAGCTTGGCTCTGGTTATATGACCCTTTGGAGTCTTGAAGTCCATTGTCGGAATCTGTTTCGACCATGGCGGATAACTCACTAGGAACAAGCGACAAATGGGAGAACCATGATATTGCAGTGGGTCCCCGGGCCGAAACCTTCTACATACCTACGTTTCAGCAGAGTGGTATGGTATTCGGCATTTTGCGAACGCGGACTTGACCTCACTATACTTTGCGTCTCTGCCGTACATCTAGTTTGGTTCGATTACAGTAAAGAGGCTTACAGCTCGTCGCCAATCAGATCTTCAGTTGTGGTGGGAAGGTTTTTGTATGATTCAGATGATCGCAATGGGTATTGTTCTGAAGTGCGCTAGTAACTGCAAGTACTACGTTGATTTCCGCCAAGTCCAAATTATTACACGACAAAGCCCAGATTTTCCAAACGAGTGGACAGGCCGCTAACTGGCCGAAAGGAAACACCGACGATGAGTTCATTGTAAAGAAAACGAGGAACTAGACTGAGTTGATAAGTAGAGGAAATCCAATGATAATTGCTCTACCAAAGGGGTCATCACTACGAGATAGGAACTGGTAAGCCCCGACGAAAGGGAAACGTGGAGTTTGTACGGCGAAAGCGAAGTTGCGGCTGCCAGCTGCCTTTCGACACATGGTGGAGGGATACCAGGACAAGATCTTCTACCCGGATATGCCGTTCCCCAACTCTCCATCTCCTATCAGAATCCGCCTCCATAGGTTTGTTTTGCACAGACTGAATCTAACGTCAACAAGGACCAGAATGACAGACATGGTACCTTGCCCACCTGTACAAAACGCCGAAGACAAGTAGCAATATTCTTTGCAAGCTTGGCTCTGGTTATATGACCCTTTGGAGTCTTGAAGTCCATTGTCGGAATCTGTTTCGACCATGGTGGATAACCCGGCCACTGGAAAAACGTGTCATTTAGCCTAATCGGTGGACTGAAGAAGCGCATGAATGCATGCCTGGATTCGAATTGAGACAGAAGGTCCACAGCCGACAAACATACGATCATCTTTGTCTTTGAGGTGCCTAAGTCGTTGCCTTAGAGCATCGCCAAGGGATATGCCCAATTCGGGTGAACCATCCGAGTGAAAGAATATTGTTTCTCGCAAGTCCACGTCTAGAATGTACCGCTTCTTGTCGGCTTCGGTATACGGGGTATAAACCGTCTGTGGGATGAAATCATTCGTCCCATGATGTTCAATCACATCCTTCCACTTTAGGATATGGGGCATCGGTGACTGTGTCACTTCCTAACGCCAAAATCAATGGTTTGCTGTAGTATTGGACAAAGAGAGTTACGGGTTCTATGGGAAGGGGGGATGTCGGAGCATCAAGCATATTCCCTTCGAAAGCTGGCGAGTATGGTGACAAAGGTGATACTGGGAAAGGCGACGTCTTCTCAAAATCCTGGTAACCAAACAAAGATCAAAATCGATCATCCTACATATCTCTCCACGTACTTGCATCATCATTCCGCTTGCCACTGAAGCTGATTGGGGCGAAAAATTATGAACAGATGACTGAAAACTCAGGTATGATTGAGAACAGGGTGTTTGCAAGACTTGGCGGAGAGAGGAGCTTGACGCCGTGGAGATCTCCCGATCGTCGAATTGGATGGGACCCAACCGGGTATCAATATAGAGTGGTTGGACACCTTGCTGCCGTTGACTGGTTGGTATATTGCCTGGACACACGCCGTTCTGACCATAGGGCGTGTCACTGAAAGGTGCCGTATGAACAAAGTCGGTGTACATCTACATAATTCAGTAAACGCTACGCCTAGATGAGACTTGTACTCACAGAGACAAGGTCCATGATGTCTGTGGAATCGTTGGTTAGAGGGGGACAGTAAATGTCGTATCCAGATTCCATGTAAGAGTCATTACCCATCGAGCCATATAGATAATCAGAGAAAGGCAGCTCGGACCAGTGACCCACTGGATCCCCATTCATGGTGGATAATGACAGGTAGGGCTCTTAGCTGCGCACGGTTTTATATGCACAACCGCTGATGCGGAAACGGATGCATGATCCACAGCATGTTGCTGTGACAAAGCAGTTAGGGCGCGTGAAGTACCATGTAGTTGGACGCAGGGACAGTCGGGCTAATGATACAACTGAGGTAGGTCTGAGTTACGGCAACCCTCACAAGACCATGTGCTAGGTCTGTGCAGCGTACCAACTAGTATCGATATTCTGAGGTTTTGAGTACGTTGTGTGTAAATGATACATAGGAGACTTGCCTTGGTGGGGTGTTCCAAGTTATCATTCTAGAAAGGGTCGGAACAGCCACTCCGGCCAGCAACCAGTGCACTGAGCACTCAACCGGATGCATCACACCAGCGAAATCTGCGCGGATACACTCGTAAAAAAAGAAAGGCGGCTTCGAGAACGCGCAAAAGAAAAGTACATATGTATGTATCATAATCCGCCTCAGGCTCACACCAACTCCGTTACTTGCAGTACAGGGTGCCTAGAACTTGTACTTGCCAAATTTGGGTGTTTAGGACCACACTCTTTCTCAGGCTCTCATGTCCTCACTGGCAGGTGCACTTGAGGAACCCGTGCGCTACAATCACACCTACTCCTCAACACTGTCCTCGGTTGCTCACGACCGAGATGTCGACATGGAGACCCCAGAAGTCAAAGAGGAACCCAACCTCATCCTGGAACAGGCTGTGTTGCCGGTTGCCGGGGACGAGCACATGGACGACCTTTTCGGACAAGAGGCAGAATTGGACGAACCAAGACAGGTCAAATCCGAAACGTGCGCTTTCATTCCCGTAACATAATACCTTTTGCTCATACTCCGCGTATACAGAAGCCTTGCCGCTACACCTGCTGAATCAGGGTATGATTCCGACGAACTTTCGCAAACGGAAAAAGAGCGCAGAAGCGCGTTGGAGTATAAGGAAAACGATGAACCGACCCCCGTGGTGCAAGAGATTCAGGAAGCGAATGTTTCCATACCGAATATCCCCGTCCCAAGGACCTCTGACGGTGATGTAATCTACATCCATTCGTCGTATGGCATGAGACTCACTCCTGTCCTAGCACTGGGTATTCCGCGTACCTAATTTCGTTAAAGTAGACTCGAAGCCATTTCATCCTGACACTTATGTGGGTCCAGAACAAGACGACGATGCCTCCCACCCAAACGAGAGCATACGCGAAAAAAGCATGTCCATAAAGCTCAAATTGGAAAATACTGTACGATGGAGGTGGATAAAGGACGAATTTGGCCAGGATGTGTGTGCCTGTCTACTTACATCAACACCTTTCTTATGTGAAACACAGAGACGCCAATCAAACAGTCGGATCATTCGCTGGTCTGACGGTTCCCTGAGTCTCCGGCTAGGCAAAGAGCTCTTTGACATTAACCAGACTATCGACACCTCTGGAGGTGTGGTTCGCCAATCGATCGGAGGTTCACAGCCGGCTTCTCAAAGCACACCCTCTGCGTCGCAGTCGTCTGGTTTGAAATCTCAAGGGTTAACGTATCTTGTTGCACAGCACAAGAGATCGGAGGTTCTCCAAGCAGAAGCTGTCATCACCGGTTACATGACCTTGCGGCCGACCGGTATGCAGTCCGAAACGCACCGCATGCTAGTCCGGGCGGTTGGCCAAAAACATAGCAAGGTTGCGCGATTGCGCATGGCACCTGAACCTACTATGGATCTTGAACGAGAAAAACAGGAACTAGCGAGGATTTCCGCCAGGAAATCCAAAAAGAAATCGGACGATGCGGTTTTCGGAACGCGCAGAAAACGGAGTTCTAGCCAAAGGAAACGTGCAGGTCATGACGTTTGGACAGACGACGAAGAGCCAGAATACGAAGGCTCCGAGGATGAAGGTGAAGCACGTGCTTCCAAACGAAAAGCAGAATCGCGCAAGGGTGGAGAGTATCAGGAAGATGACTTTGTCGTCGCTGATGAGTCGGACGAAGATGGTGGGTATGGGGAAGGTTCGGGGAAGAGGCGACGTCACCGTGAAGAAGAAGAGGATCCATTGGATCGCTTGGACGCAAAGATCGACCAACAGCAGGAGGAAGAACGGAAAAGAAAAAACCTCGACTCTCTGGGTGAGGATAGCCACGATATGGATGTAGAGAGCGAGGAGGAGGAGGAAGACCATAAAATGCGCAAAGCGAGGTCGGGTACGCGAAAGACGAAGAGAACCCTACCCTTTGAAGAGGATGAGAAGGAGTAGAGCCTTATTTTTGTTGTACAATGTGCATTACGCAGCTGCCCATATACTCCAATACAGTCATCTCTGTAACATTCCATCTTGATCCCACCTTTCCGAAGGTTGGATACTGTTCACCACCCATTGATTCTCTTCGTTATCCTCGAGGAGGTTGTGAAGTGTGAGTATAGCATGTTCACGCAGATCTAACCATCGTGTCATTCCAAAAGGACGGCCCGAATGGAAAGTTGGGCGACGCACAAGGATTGCGTTCATCCACGACACACATGTTCATGATTACAGTGATACCCTCAGAATTACGGATGGAATCTTGTATCTTTTTGTTTTTGTGGCACAGAATGCCCAGCAAACGCACAAGATCACGTTTGACATACGAGAACCCCGTCGAATCCGTGGTCCCAGGAATACTTTGTGCTGCCGCAGATGTAACCGGTTTCCCGTAATTAATCCGCGGAAGGAAAACGTCCAGAAGCCGCAGCAATTCTGTTGCAGTATCTCGTTAAACCCACGCTGTCATCTAAATTTTGATATGGGCTTGCCTATGGCGCATACTGCTATATCTTGACCCTGCGGTGAAACCGCACCTCGAACGAGCAGCGACAGTTCACCTTTCGAGTTCTTTCCAATATTATTTCCTTCGAGCTCGAGCGTGGCGCTGACAAGGCATTGGGTCACAAGGACAAGTGCCTCACACGCTTTTGGTAACATGAGATCAAAAGCGCCTTGACCGGACAAATCGCCAGCGAAGGAAACCGCGTTATCTACCGGTCCTTTTCCAATCGATTTTCTGATTGCATGGGTGGAAAATGTGCAAAGTTCGAAAAAACATGCTGTCAGCATAGGGCACATCCCCACGAGGGCCGTTGGCAAATGCGAGGAGTGGAGGTATGAGTCTAGTAGCTTGAGTAGTGTGGTTTGATGGGGCGCAATTACTTCATCCGTACTTCCAGTACTCTGGATTAATAATCTTTATCCGAAAAGCCGAAAAGCCGACATACACACTCAAGTTCGCATACAATTGGGGCGCAAATCCGCCGTCGAATAAGTGGGCAAAGAAATGATACCTAGGAAAGTTGCTCAGCATGTAGTCCGGTATGGTGGGGATACCGAGTTCACCCGTAGTCGAATGCTTTCCCCTCGTCACTAGAGTCTTCTGCGTCATACAGAACCACCATAAGATCCAGGAGTTTGATGCATATCCTGGCACCAACTTGTGCTTCGGCAAGTAATCCCCTTTTTTAAACGGCATGCTAAAACGGGAGACAAGGAAAACCTTATATGCGTACCGCCGGTGGTTACTTTCGTGGACACAGTTTACCAAGAGTACAAGAAGTGACAAAACTGTGCGAGAATCTGGCGAACCCAACAGCCGGCTTTAGATAGTTAGAGAATAATGATACCATCCAGCTCAGTACTTACATGAAGACGACTTGTTCCTCAGGCAGATTCAGGTAGATCACCCATAGACGAGTCATGAGGGTATCGTTCGAAGTAACCATATTCGAAAGTGTCTGGATCAGCATACGTGTAACGGCATATGCTGTGGAATATGAGTGGATCGATTACCGCGTTTCTACGAAGAAAATCTGCTCACATTGCTGATCCTGTGTTGCTGACCAGGAACTATAAGCGTGAAGGATGGACCGTAGAGAAGGTTCGATCGTGCTTGGGAATTTTAATTGGTCTTACTGTCATGAGAAATAATTTTCTAGCTCACAAGGCATTCTGCTGGTTGCTCGGTACAGCCGCAACAAGATTTCTGGTGAACCTTCCAAAGCTTGTTACGAGCGACTGGACCAGGGCATCTCCTTCGTCATGCGCAACTCGTGCAGCCAGTGCATCCCATGCCCGGTTCAGGCCGGGCCATATCGAGGGGTTGTTGGTACCCATTCGTACCCTATTCCCAGATCAATGGTCTGAGCGTGCGCATGATGTCTACGTACCTGAGACCTTCGTCGCGGGCGAGATCGTTGGCAATGCTATCCAATGCCGCCGTGCTACCCTGGCCATCACCGGTGAGACATGCGTCACAAAATCTGCAAAAGTTCGCATTAACAGAGAATGCGTCACTATCCGAGTCCCGAGTCATTGTCTGGGTTTGACTTGGATGACAAGAATATTTCCACGATGAGCTGAATTGCTAAGCCCCTACGCTACGACAAGATGCTACAGTACCTCGATGCGCGGCTATCATATACGAATCGTCGTGCAGAGAAAGACAGAGATATTTCAGTCACATCCCCCCGTTGTCGATACTTTCATACCAAAGTCGATATTCGAGCATCTTCCGTCTCAGACTCCGAAACCAACCTCGAGAAGGAACGCGATCTTCAATCCCGCACATAAAGACTACAGATTTGGCCCTATCCGACTGGATTGGATTGATTTTGAAAACATGTCTGTTTACGCTGGTAAAACCAACCAAAATGTCAGAGGTACGCGTCGCCAGCAATGTTCCCGACAGAGGTCAGAATGTCTAGTGACAGGGCCTGCCACCGCAACTTTTGTTCCACACACCCGTAGCAAGTCTGGTTCCACCAACCTGCCGGAAGGGGTTGTGCATGTTTACCGCGACAGCGATAGACAGCTGGAGGCCGACAATTTGCCGTCTTCCTCCTCGGCGAGAGATGTGGACGTCGATGATGTCACTCTAGGCGTTCTCGCTGTTCCGGCATGGATGACTCCCTCAGATTTTCTTGCATTTGTAGCACCGGCTGCGGAAGGAATGGCTCATCTTCGGTTGGTCCGGTCAGTGTCCTCGTGTGATTTCGCTTCCAGCTATGATGACCTTCGAGAACATTTATAGGGACTCTGTACCCAATCGTTCGATGGCTCTCATCAGATTTAGACGACCGGAAGAAGCGACAGAATTTGTTGAAGCTTATAATGGGAAGTCGTTCAATTCGATGGACGTGAGTACATGACCGATGCCTTTATGTGGAATCATCTCGACCGTATTCTCAGCCTGAGACATGTCATGTTGTCCGCGTTTTATCTGTGGGGGTTGACAACGATGACTCCGTGTCCGCAGCGATATCTCGTTTGGGCTCCCCACAGTCCTCGACCTACGAACTTCCAACATGTCCAGTGTGCCTCGAAAGAATGGATGCTGCAGTCACGGGTTTGATTACTGTTCCTTGCTCACATACATTTCACTGCATGTGCCTCAGCAAATGGGGAGATAGCCGGTTCGTCTGCCGTTTCCGCTACCTTCCAGGTTAATTCTCAAACCATTCCCAGGTGTCCCGTGTGTCGGTACTCTCAGACGCTCCTGTCCTCTCATCCCACGACATCGCGTTCGCGTACCATTCCATTCGCAAATGCAGCCACACCATCCATCTCAACGTGTACCGACTGCCTATCCACAACGAATCTTTGGATATGTCTCATCTGCGGAAACATCGGCTGTGGTCGCTACGGTCGTGCACACGCTCATGCCCACTATCAAAATACAACACATCTTTATGCCCTCGAGTTGGAGACCCAGCGCGTTTGGGACTATGCCGGTGATGGCTATGTCCACCGACTGATCCAAAATAAGTCGGATGGCAAGTTGGTTGAGCTACCCTCTGCCTCGTCCTCCATGGGTACAAACGCGAGAGACGATGGCGCGCTCGGACCGAGTCACGCCGATGCTCTTAGCGCAGAAAAAATAGAAGCTATTGGCATTGAATATTCATATCTGCTCACATCTCAACTCGACTCTCAGAGGTCCTTCTATGAGGAGCAAATAACACGATTAAATACTCAGGTCGACGAGCTGCAGAGCATAGTGCAGAAACTTGGCCGTGAAGTGGAAGAGGGTAGGGCGGAAGCCGCAACGCAGGAACAGCTGCGCCGTCGCGAAGAGGATGAGAGACTGGAATCATTATATCGGGAAAAGCAGAAGGTGGAGAAGAGGGCAGATAAAGCCGCCGACCTCGCTCGGAAATTTGAGAAAGAACTCAAGGAAGAAAAGGCGGTCAGTGAGGGATTATTCAAGAACCTAGGAAAGCTGAAGGAGAGGGCCGAGCTGTTGGAGAAGCAAAAGCAGGAACACGATGAGAAAATATCTGAACTACAAGATCAACTCAGGGATGTCATGTTCTTCTTGGAAGCACGCACGAAGATCGAGCAAGGTGAAGGTGCTGAAGCTGAGGCGGCCGGAGGTTCTGCTGAGCTGCCGCCACCTTCAGCCAAGAAAAAGAAGGGAAAGAAGGGATGAGAAAGGGAAGAAGTTTAGCGACTCGTAATACTGAGCCCGATAGAATGTCAATTCCGGCATTGCTCAGATTGAGATACTTGCTTTTCTAGAATCTGGCATGAAACGAAACAATTCGCATTGCTTCGATGGTACAGGAAGCAATATCTGTATTATTCCACCCCTTCGGTTTTCAAAAGGCATTGTAAATCAGAGTGAGCGGAGATCGAGGAACATCAGAAAACAATGGATTCAATCCGTCGTTGACGTAGTAGTCCGATGGCGAAGGTTGGTCTCTCCGACAGCCGTGCTCGATGCCTGAGGAACCATGTCGGGGCCACTACTGCTCTCTGCAACTCCCCTTTGTCGAGGTACGACATGCTTGCGAGCGGGGTGGCGCGGCCTCGATACCTGTCTCGAGTCCCAAATCATATATAACATGATTTCGGCCAAGGCGACGACGAGTGCCGTACATACGGCCAACAGCGCGCGCTACCGACATCCATGAGTTCACCCAACGAACCAAGGATGGTAACGAATGGCGGACGTACCCACTCAAGCCGCATTCCCGCGTATTCGCTTGCCCACCACGTTGCCACGCCAGTTCCGACGACACTCAGGACAGCATTGACCAAGGTAGCGATTGCTTTTCGGTCCTTGGTCCGCAGACGTTGGTCCTCTTCGGGGTCTTTAGCTGTGTAGGGAGGAAAGTGCTTTTCGGGCGACGTGCGGGTACCTGCGAGCAACGAGACCATGGTGTAGGACTGGGGGTCGAGGGGTGGGGAACATGCTCGCAAGGCTGCCTTGCCATCCGTCGTTTGACACCACCGTGAAATCTTGAGGATCAACTCGTACGGTATGAGTGGTACGACTGTCGTATTCGTTTCGGGCGACAGGTGGGGGGTCAGTTGCTGGCAGGTTTCTTCTGGTAGGATCCGCAGGAGAGCCGTCAATGTGTCTTGGAGGTGCGGTTCCAATGACACATTCAGCTTGGCAGCCATGGTATCGGTTTGCGGGTGGTGTTTGTGCTACTAGTAGTGGTGCAAGTTGTACATAGCTTGATCCTATTTACGGCAGTCATCACTTCAACTTGAAATGTTGTCCTTCACTAGTAGTACAAAACTATCGGTATACACTCAGTGCAGGCGAGTCGCCAGACCAACTTGCTCGAACAACTGACCGTAACGGTCGACTGTCAGCAACTGGCTCACTGAACCTTTTCAACTCCAAGGGGGAACTTGTACCCGCCTTGGCGTCTGACCTGCGATCGCAGACGCAACTAAGTCAAGGGAATCACCCGTGCTGGATGTCTTACCTCGTCAAATATTTCCATTTCCAACAAGCTCTTGTCATGCCCCCAAAGATCGCTTTGCGCCTTGCCATCTCTAATGCATCGCGCGACTTCATCCGCCTGGAAATGCCACCCAACACCGACGTATTCAAACTTTCTTGTCTCTTCTTTCACAACAGTCCCTGACTTGCCCTCCGCAAAGTACTGCACCGTGAACGACTTTGGACAATAGATTGGCGCAGCAATAATGATCGCGCCGCGCTCATAACGAATGACAGCACCGATCTGGTAGGCAGCGGCGTTAAGGTTGCAGCACAATACTGCCTGTGCTGCAAGTGTATTTGGGGCGGTGGGTGAGTCGGGCGAGAAGGTGACTGTAAAAGTGGTACTGCGATCGACACCCGTCAACGGCGTTTTGAGCATGGTGCCCGTGACGTTTGAGGGCTTTGCTCTCCTGTTGGAAGGATGTTCATATAACGCAAGGATGGCCTGTGAAACGGCAATGAGACTAGGTGCTGTGACTAGAAAGCGAAATGACGTGCCCAGATCAACGGGTAAGGGCCGCTAAATACCATTAAAAAGTGAGATGGATCATGTCTTTCATCAATCGTTCCACTTACAGGTCGAGCAATGCCCCACCACCCAGCATAGGGTCCAGAATCCGGTGAGTAAGTGGGATCTCTGCGATGCATGCATCATTGACGGCCAAGAGCGGCTGATCACAGTTGCTTACTACTTAGATTGAAATCAACAGACAAGTCAGCCGTCAACGCAACAGGTTCTCCGAGGGCCCCGCTTTCTGCGATCTTCTTCACTTCTAGTGTGAGTGGCTGGAATCTTGTCCAGAGGGCCTCCATAAAGAAAACGCCGTGTTCTTTCGCAGCTGCAAGAAGGGACCGGAGTTCCGCGGTATTCGATGTGACTGGCTTCTCGCAGAGCACATGCTTCTTTGCTTTAATTCCATCCAAAGCATTTTCGTAGTGGAGCGTGTGAGGAGTGCCTGATACATGCGCATAGTGAGTGGTAGTGAGTCCAGCTAGAAAGTGATAGATATTGCCACCAACCAATGTAGATGGCATCAACGTTCTTGTAATTTCTGTGAACCAAGGAATTCACGCTGCGAGGCGGAAATGACTACTTACGCTGTCCGCGTAGACTTCTGCGTAGCTGCCATATACCTTGATGGATGGATCTCCGTTTGCATTCTCAGCGATGAACCGAGCTGCTGAGTCCAAGTTACGAGAGCCAACTGCAGTCACTTTGTGTACCACGTCGTGGACATCACGGCTGCAGGGATAGGTCAGAGAACAGGAAGCCAAAGCTGGAACGAATTCGCCTACGTCTTGGGATCGACGAGGACGTCCTTATGACACCTTGGTCAGCAAGGCGCAGCCTGTATGAACGTTGCGATAGCTCACCTTCACGAAAGCGGACGAAATCCGGCCGGTGGAGATGACTCCCCAGCGCAAGACAAAAGGTTGAGTTGATGCCATAGCGAATTGGACAAAGACTGATGGCGAAGGGAAAGAGCGGAATCCCGACGAGGGTTTTCTCAGAATATTTTATATCATCTCACACTGGCATGCAATCATCTCCTGCTGACCAGGTGAACAAGTTGGCGACGGCCCGGATGGCTCTAGATCTATGATCTATCAGATAAGCAGATTATTTCTTACCGCCAGACCCTATCAGCGACCGAGATGTCCATGTTCAATGACGAGCAAGACGCAAAGCAGGCGCTCAAGAACGTCTTGGTCGCCCTCTTTGAACACTCTGATGTCCTTGCACACCATCTACTCCCCGAGCTGCTCGCTAGCCATGGCGAAAAGCCCCGCGTGTACCACCGTTCCGATATCGAAGGCGTCCTCGGCAGGTCTATGGACATCATTCGAAGCTGGGATTCGGAGCTTCGGGCCCAGTTCATCGGAGGGCACCCTAGGATTGGAGAGACGAAGAATCTTTCCGTCCTAAGCTCCAAGGAGCAGAGCGGTGGCACGTCACAGCCAACCCCTCCGGAGGTTCTCGCGCGTCTCGCACATCTGAATGCGTGCTATGAGCATGTATATCCCGGGTTGCGATACATCACGTTCGTCAACGGTCGAGGCCGAGCTGTGATTGCAGAAGAGATGGAGGACAAGCTCGGGATCACGCATTCTCTGTCGCCCGACCAGCCATCTGTCGAGAGTTTCATCCCCATCGAAAAACACAGTCACGTTTGGCGCAAGGAACTTGATAGGGCAGTCGAGGACGTTGGGCGTATCGCCCAAAGCCGACTGGCTAAGCTCGTCGTCGAGTGATTTAGTGAGCACAACCAACTCATCCAGCAAGACGTGCCAATCTGATCATAAGACCCAAAGTCACAGAAGGTATCGCATCGTACAAGGATAGATCCTGCAGTGAGCACATGAAGCAAAAGATCTACAGCTATGTACAGTAAATAAAACATCACAAAGGGAGCGAGATGGAGTGGAAATGTGGGAGGGGTGAGAGATTCTACTGTACAACAATTGTTCGAAACATATAAAGAGATCCGGCTGAGGGATATAAAAATACGACCATAAAAATTGCTAACGAGTGGATTATCGGGTGAATGACTGACCCTTCTCTCGCATTTCTTTGCGCTACAAGAGTGCACATCAGAGAGAGCGCTCAAGAACAACGAGTAGCTACCTGGAGGATTTCTTGTCTCCTTATCTCCCATTCTGGATTTCGATCACAGAGCTCTTGGTAAAACTGTTCTACCAGCTTTGTGTGCCTTTCTTTTTCTTCTTTGATCCTGTGGATATTCTCGTACAAATCAGCACGAGCCTTCATACGGGCTTCACTCCGTTCCTTGGCCTGCCGCGCCCATTCTTCGCGTTGTTTATTCCGCTTCTCGCGTTCCTCGTCCCAAGCTTGCTTGTTCAGCTGTGCGAGTTGGATACGATCATCGTAGGCCTGGGAAATGACAATCATCAACGATAGGCCGCGTTGTGAGCACACACTAGACATACCTTGCGCTTGGACGGATCGCTCAAGACTTGGAAGGCTTCACAGACCTGCAAGCGTTCAGTATGAGTTTAAGAGTACACATAATAAACGCGTAACTCGATGATGTTCATACGTTTCGAAACTTGCCTTCGGCAGCTCTTCGTTCCCGCTCGCTCGCTGTTGGTTCAAGCTTATCTGGATGTGTTTCGAGTGCCTTTGTCTTGTACGCCTTCCTCACTGGAGGATGTCAGGATGGAGGAAAGAATAAAAGGGAAAGAAAGACGAACCGTCCTCTGTTGTCGCGTCGGTTGGTATTCCAAGGACGTCATATAGCGTCAACCCAACCCCCATTTGGCAAGCAAAACTGGGTTTTCTGCCTCGTTGCCCAGAGGAAAGCGTGCCAGAGCGCGAAGGAGGACGAGTTGAGTTGAACAGGATCGTAGCGCCCGTACGCGGAGTCAGCTCGACCAATCCCCGACTCCGATTCGACTCTTCACACGAATTACCATGATACTACCAGAGATACAGCTTGAACACGTCGTCGGCGAGGAGGCCAGGGAAAAGAAGGAAACTTCCATGCGTGCATGGGATTCGAGTTGATCTAAAATTGTCAAGATTACCAGGCTTGCTCCGACTGGGAGTACCTCTCTTATCATCCCCCACCAGAGTTTCTCCACACAACTGGTGAGCGGTTTAGCCTCATTAGAGGCTTTGCCTGACTTGTGCTCGCATCAGAGTTGCCATGTCTTCTGTCAACCTCCCCAATTTCGTCGAAGGAGAGGCATCATTTGATGTGCCAGCTGCGGGCAAGCCTTGCAAAACCTGGTACAAGGTCTCTGGCGACCTCAAGTCTGGCATCCGACCCCTCGTCGTGCTCCATGGCGGCCCAGGGTGCGCGCACGAGTATCTCGAGATCGTCGCCCAATTGACTACCCTCTACGCCATTCCTGTCGTCCTCTATGACCAAATCGGCAACGGTCGTTCCACCCATCTTCCTGAGAAGAATGGCGACACAGATTTCTGGACCGTCAGCTTGTTCGTCGACGAGCTCCACAACCTATTGGATCACTTGGGTATCCATGATGATTTCAATCTGCTGGGTCAATCCTGGGGAGGGATGCTCGCTGCTGTCTTTGCAACTCAGCGACCCAAGGGGTTACACAAACTCGTCATCGCTGATTCCCCTGCGAGCATGAAATTGTGGATGGAGGCGGCAGCATTATTGAGGCGCCAGTTGCCTCAAGAGGTCCAGGATGTGCTCGACAAGCATGAGACGGAAGGGACTACTACTCACGAGGACTATCTCAAAGCAACTCAGGTCTTCTACGAGCACTTTTTGTGCAGAGTGAAGCCTATGCCTGAATCCCTCAAAGTTGCCATGGAATGGACGGAAAAGGATCCAACTGTGTACATGACCATGTATGTATTGCTAAATTTCCCGGTGGACACTGTCCTGACCTTGCTTGGTTAGGAACGGACCGAATGAGTTCCACATTGTCGGTTCACTCAAAACCTGGAGCGTTATCGATGACCTTTACAAGATCAACGTCCCTACATTGCTTCTGAATGGCCGTTATGATGAGGCGCATGACCTCACCGTTGAACCGTACTTTCAACACATCCCCAAGGTGAAATGGATTCAATTTGCCCACTCGGCACATGTGCCGCAGCTAGAGGAGACGGAAAGGTTCATGGAGGTGGTCGGGAATTTTTTGCTCAAGCATTAAGGGTGGTTTGACAAAGAGGATCGACTGGTGTAATATCCGTCGTCTAAGGATCGATATCAAAGGACACGAGTGAATGATTGCTAGTCGCAAATTTACAATTGAAGTATGAGCATCTATCATGCCAATTCTTTTCTCTCGACACCGTATTTGGCAGGGTCTGCACCATGATGTTGGTGGTTGACAAAGTTGAACCTGTGGATATTGTGAAGAGATGGTAGTGAAGAGATGGGAAACACCTCACATCGGGAACGCCTCTGAAAGCGAACCGAGTCAAAAAGAGATGATATATGACGGGGCGGATACTCACGGAATTTGAGTTGGGACCATACGGAGTTGCGGTAGGCAACGTCCTGTATCCACGGTGGTTGAGATGACTCGGGGTACATGGGCTGTCCCTCGGCGACACGTTGCCTCAACTCGGCCAAGTCGAGCTCTTCCTCGCGTTTGTTCTCGGTCCAGCCCCAGAAACGCGCTTGTGGTGTGGTGAGACGAGTTCCCGTGTAGGCCCGAGAGAACGCTTACTGCTTGAATTCTGGTATGCAAAGAGGAAGCCGCCTATGAAACCCATGAGTCCGCCGAGGCGAAGGGTGGTACGAAGACGAATGTTGGGTGGTAACGGATCTGCCATGTCTGCGAGGGCATTGTTCTATTACACGAGGCACCGAATGGAGAGAATATTGAGCCTACTCCACAAATACAAGGCAGCTGGAAACGCGGCGGTTGATGCAGCCCAGGTTGCATAGTCAGACGGACGGAAATAACGAACGACACGAGAGAAATGCGGGTCTCCGTCGATGAGCGGGTAGGGCGTCTTCACGACCTTGTCAGGCATAGCGACAATGCAATGGTCAAGTGAAACAAGACAGAATCGCACAAAGTCCCTCAGTGTCCGGCCCTAAACCCCGCTATTCCCTGTCGTGATCGTTCTCGTCGTATCTTGTCTCTTCACTCCATCCTCGCGCTCGTCCCCGTCTCCCCCACGGCCCGCCCCGTCGAGTTTACCACTCGCAATGAGTGCCGTCAGACGGAATGACCGTCGCGTCAACAGAAACAACCTCGCTTCACCTTATGCGCGTCCTTTGAAATCAAACAAGGCCCAACCACCCAAAAAATCAGTGCGTGCACCCGTCGTCTCAGTCTTGTCCTTGCACTCAACTGTTCCTTTCAGCTTTGGAGCCTTTCTGGAATCATCAGCTTTCTAAATCCCTTTGGTGGCAACGACGAGCCAGAGGATTCTGACTCTGGCCCGTCAGACGGTGAGATCGAACAAGGTCCTCCCCCCCGTCGCTTCTCTCCACCACCCCAACCGTTGCCACCACCTCCGCCACCGCAACAGCAGGCATGTACCCGCCCTACGTTCCTTTGAGTGCAAGATCGCTCAACCCTCATTTAGTCGTCATCTATTTCATCACGACCTTCGGGAATGAACGGTCCGACTGCTCCAGGTCATATTACTCAGTTGTCCCAGAACCAACCATTTTCTTTGAACACACCTTCATCTGCCTCTTCTGGTTCCTCCCTAGCCAAACATCTTGAGCCAGTCACGAGGTTTCTGGTCGAGAAAGCCGGGCAGCCCCTTAACGAGTTTGAGGCAGCTGGCATCGTGGATTACATCCAGAAAAACGTGCAAGGTGCGTCCAAGGTTTGTTGTATCGGCCTGCATTTACATAGGGTTCGGCCATTATTGCTATAGGGTCAACGTTCACTCCTGACAAACCTGAACCATTCCGATTTTCCGTGTCACCTTCACGCAGCGCGTCGCCAAGCCAGAGTCAGGGCATTGGCAATACCCAACCACCCCGCAGAATCCTGTCCAGGAATCCCAACGGCGTGTATCGATGGCAGGGTGCAGGCAGTTCGCGTCCTCGCAATCGCTACCAGTCTCCTGGCTTTGCACCTCGTCCGCAGCAACATCGAATGAAGCTGTCACCTCCAAAGACACCGGTGACAACTGACACGAAGCGACGGCGTGTGGATGATGAGGCTGAACTCTCGTCACCTCAAAAGCCGGCAGTGCCCTCGACCGCCAGTTTCTCGGGTGTAGTACCAGACGCTCCTATCACACCTTCGCGCCACACCACCGGATCTTCTACGATACCCTTGAACGGTAAACCCACCGTTCCTTTCACCCCTACTCCCGCACCGCCAGTCACACCGAAGGTGAACGGTATACAGCCTCGCGTTCGTACAGGCGGGCTAGCCATGAAACCCACCACGCCCGCCATCCCATCTCCCTTACGGCAGACATGGAAGGAGAGCGATTCACCCCCACAACCGTCTCCGCCCTCCCGACCTACACGAGCAGCTGATTTTATGACTGAGCTCATCAAGGAGGTGACTCCCACGAAGAAGCCAGATGTTTCGAACCCGTATCAGACTGCCAGCCCTGTCAAGCCTCCAGCACCAGTGAGGAAACCTGTGGTTAAGCGAGCCAAACCTGCTGCCAAGCCGGCTGAGAAACCAAAGGAACAAGAGCCAGAGATGTCTGCACAAGCGATCATTGAAGCAACTGTCCCCAAGGTTGGTTGGCTCTCTTATGAGCCCAGCTGGTTGGCTTACTTTCTTTTGCATTCACAGGACACAAAACGTTCAAGACCGCCACCAGAAATGGAAAATTATGGGGAAGAGGTTTCGGATAACAAACCTTTTATTTCCATGCTCAACGGTTCCACACACACAAAACGTTCCGTTTTCAATGTTGTGGAGACAGTCACCGTCCGGGAGGAAGAACGTTCTTCCAAGCGACGTAAAACACCGCCTGCTGGGCCATCGTTCAAGGCCCAAGAAATCAATGAAGCCAGCGTTTCCAAAGAAATAATACGTCCGGCGGAAATTATTGAGCCTGCCGATGACACTCACCATGTCAATGGCAAGCCGGCTCCACCACCGCCAAAGAGGACGCCGTCTCCGCCGTCTGCTACCAAACCGCTGTTTGGTATTACGAAGACTTCTGCGCCAAAGGAACCTTCCAAACTTCGGTACAGTTTCCACGCCGACAAAGTGGAGGTCAAGAACACGGACAGCGTTCCGGCACCACCCCTTCCATCGTTCTTTGAGCCTCCACCTGCTCTGACGCCTTCCTTTCCCAAGAGTACGGCGGCACCAGCGAAGCCCAAGTTGTCACCCAAGGAGGAGGTACTTGCTATGAGTGTTGACGAACTTCCCAAGTACACATTCCCTGTTGCAACATTCTCTTCTTTCCCGGCTGGTCCTAGCTTTTCCGCGGCACGTAACGTTGTCCTTACCTTGGCTGTTACTTCCCTCCCCACTTACGACTTCGCCACCGTCATTGCGCCAGTACGCGCCATGAATGGGTTCAATTGGACTGCAGCCGGGTTGAAAGCACCCACCACTTCGGCACAGATGTGGAAATGTTCACTTTGCGGTTTGGAAAACCCTGCAGATGCGAAGGAAAAGTGTACTATTTGCGATGCTCCCCGACTAGCGCCGACAGATTCCTCTTCTCCCACTCCCGCGCCTGCGCCTGTGGAGACGTCTTTCACTCCCGAGGCCACAACGCCACTGACTGCCCCCGCGAAAAGTTTTGACTGGTCTGCGGCTGGTTTGGCGCCACCTCCCAAGCCACAGGGTGGTACATGGATGTGTTCTTTCTGCTCACTGTCCAATCCTGCGAGTGCCACAGACAAATGTACTATTTGCGATGCGCCTCGTTAAGATATTTACGTTATCCTGGTTCTCGGGTGTTGATGTGTACCTTTTTATTCCTCATTCTTGATTCCAACCTGTGTCCTGCTCGCAATCCAAAGAACTTCATTGATGTTGTTCCCGCAAATACTAAGTCATACACATATATGCACTCTACAAAGTGAACCTGCTACAAAACGGACGCGGACATGCCCGGGTCGACAATCATCACAATGCTTGACCAAAGTCCAACTTGCGCGCTAACGGTCGCAGACCATCCATTGGTGATGACAGCTTTCGTTTCAATCTATTCGGAGGAGCAGCTTTGACGCCTGGGCCTGACACTGACAGTTGGACATTTCCATCTACCTCTTCGAGAGGGCGAGACTGGGCGGAGGCAGGCTTTGGGAGTTTAGACGGATGGGTGGGGTAAGGTAGGGATGTAAAGTAAGGGTGGTGAAGAGCCTGTACGTAGGTTCAGCATGGTGACGAGCACGCAACTTTTGGCGGAAAAGGACCAACCTCTCGTGCACTGATCCGTCGTCGTGGCTCGTACGTGAGACATTTACTGAGCAGACTCAAAGCATCTCCCGAAGCCGCGGTGAAGAGGTCACGGAGAGGCGTGCGAGGGAACTGTCCTACAGGGACGTAATCTGGGAGTTTCGTGTGGCCCTGAGACAGGTGGCATCCGCGATGCGCATCGACAGTCAACGCATGTCAAGAAGACGTGGCAAGGAGCAGCAAAACACTCACTGGCCAATCTTCCTCCGTGGGCGTTCCGAGAGCTCGAAAGACGGTTTTCAACTGGTCCATGTCTGACTCGCCGGGGAGGTATGGCGTGCGCAGCATCAGCTCTGCAAAGATACACCCAACGGACCAGATATCGACGCCAGTACCGTAGTACCGACAACCGAACAAAAGTTCCGGAGGTCGGTACCAGCTGGCATGGAACACGTGAGGCTGCGTGATTGCGCAACACGAGTAGGAGATGGAACGCACCGGGTGATGACCTGACAAGTCATCTTGTATCCGGGATCTGCAAAATCTCGTGCGAGACCAAAATCGGCGAGTTTGAGTTGCCCGTTGGAGGCGATGAGCAAGTTGTTTGGTTTCAAATCCTACGATGAACACGGGGTCGCGTCAGGAATACGACGTCTTACACGGAATACCGGATGGCCCTACGCAGAATGATCAAAAGGACAGACGCACCCGGTGGAGAATGAAATTCCTATGGCAGAACTCTAGTCCATGGAAGGTCATTGCCATCCACGACTTGATGTCTGCGGGCAAAAAGACGAGCGTGCGATCCTTGATGATGATTTCGAGGTCGCTGTCCAAAAACTCGAGGACGAGGTTGAGGTTTGTTTTTGAAGAAAATACATCCATGAGCTGGTGGTGGGTGTCGGTGAACATCATATGAAAGACGCGGATTGGAGGCGAATGACCTCGATGATATTTTGGTGATGTAGCTCACGAAGATACTTGACTTCGCGAACGGCAGACATGTCGAGGCCATCTTTGAACTGCCCAACTTTTATTTTTTTGATGGCGACTTTTTTCGAAGTAGATGCTTCGCGACCTATGGGTGGGGTATGAGACGGTGCACGAGCACACGCGCGAACAAAGGACCTCTGTAGACGACGGCGTATGTGCCTTCACCGATTTTCTGGTCTTTGACCCTGTGGTACGTCCAGGACGGTCAAGATGGCAGACGAGAACAAGTTATGGATGGGTTACCATCGTTTCTGACGTTCTGCGTTTGCCCTTTCGACGGCATCCATCGAATGTGCAGCTGACTTGTAGTGTCAAGTGCAACAGGACATTTTCCATATGCGGTTCATTGATGCGGGTATCGTCCGGACTCTTCAACTTGCCTCACCCTCGCGCACAAACAGAATGGCAACATGTTGGCCAGAACGTTCATGACTGCGACCGCGACGAGCGTCGTGCCATCTTCCTCCATCATCTCATTGACTTCCCCGTTCACGCGTGCCTCGCTCGCAAAGATAAGAGATACCCTTGCCGGTACGGTGAACCAGGATGGTATCACCCCGGACCCGACAGAAACACACGCAGCTGTCCTCGTACCACTGTGCAACGTGAATAACACGCCGGGCGTGTTGCTCGAGGTCAGAGGGAAGCTCAGGACACATGCTGGCGAAGTGAGGTGGGTGCAGAGTCTACATGCAATGTTGCGTCGTTCTTACTCCAGCTCGGGAGCCAGCTTTCCAGGCGGACGAGCAGACAAGGTAGTGATCCTCCCCCCCTTGGGTCCTGAACCATGCTCAACCCCCCTTTCAGACAGACACGTCTTTCCTGGATGCTGCCCTGAGGGAAACGCACGAAGAAGTGGGTATACACCCTAGTCAGATCGAGGTCATAGGGCAATTTGGTCCAGCTGAATTAAGCCTTAAAGGACTCCGTGTATGGCCTTACGTCGTACGTTATCCATCCTCGTCCAACACTGGCCGGCCCGTAGACAACCTGCTGCATCTAGGGCTACATCTACCCGCATGGAAATGCCCCGTTTCCCTCGAGCCACGCATCAGGCGCCCATGCCAAGCAAACGGATCTTGGCTTAAGCGTCAAAAATACCCATCATAGTCTCAACGCGCTGGGCAAGGATATGGATACCCCACTCCCATCGATATCCCTTGGTTCGTTGACGATATCCCAGCCCGAGGTGGCTACCATTTTTCATCTTCCCCTCACGGCTTTCATCTCGCGCGCTCGGCTCAAGCCCCATCAGTTTCGTGGCGGGCGGCCGTACTGGAGTATTGACGTCTCGGATCTTGTTCCACCTGGTAGTCCATGGGAGTCAAGTGACACACGTGGACAACCAGAAATCAATGGTGGGAGACTCGAAGTCTGGGGGCTAACAGGGTGGTACCTTTCATTACTGATGAAGATGTTGAAAGTCTATCAATAGATGCAGCCCCGGTGGTCTACAGCTGGTTCAACAAAATCAAGCTCCCACCATCATTGATTTATACGTGGCAGCATCCAACACGGGCCGTTCCACTGTTGACGAACTATTAGTAGACGGAGCGCACAACCATCTTTGTACAAAATGACTGTAATAGGGATCGTTAGATTGATATGATACAAGAAGGTATTGACGATGCGCAAGAAGTCGACATGGAGATGACAGATGGACCTATCCTTTACTGTATCATCGGAACCCAGGGAAATCATGTTATGGTAAATGCGTAAGCGGACTAGGAACGAACGAGGTGTCCGTGTGGGATATGTGAGCATTAACAAAGAACAAAAGATGGCGATGCGACCAACGCGGTAGCTTGTTATCGTACGAATATTAGGTGGATGCGAAAGATCGGTGGCAGAGAAATCGTTCGGAAAGTAGAAGACATGAAAATAGATACGCTTGATAGTAGCACAACTCGTCATGCGAGTCCACGACTTTGCACCGGGCCAGGGAATGCGGACGACATTGGCGAGACCTGGTTTTGGGTCGGGACATCAGCATCAAGCGACGATCCGTTGCTCATCGTCGGGGCTGAGCTTGTACTTGGCGTTGGTGGCGCACCACTTGGAGTTGGCGCCTTCCCAATGAACCAAGAGGGCACCCAGCCGCGAGCACCACCTTCCTCCTTGACAGCCTACAAAACGATTACTTAGCTTCGGACACGGACGCAAGTAGTAGGCACGTACATATGACCAATGGTTGTATCGCTTGAACACCCTCAACGCATCATCTTTCACTAGGTCCAACTCTTCATCTCCCTTCTTCTTGTAGTCCATCAATGCAATTCCGGGGAAACTTGTTGATATGATGCTCAATGGCAGTATTGGTGTCTTGTTTTCAGAGACATCAGAAGTCCCAGCCGCCTTGGCTGCTGCTGTTGCTTCCGCTATCGCTGACGCGACTGGCACGTTTGTCTCCAGCAAACAACCTGCGGGTACCCATCCTTGTTTTGAGGTATCGGTGTCGACAACACCGGAACCCGTGGGGTCCCGTTGCACAACCCACCAGCCACGGGCCCGAGAAAGAATGACAAAGGTATCCCTACTATGTGTTGGGTGAGATGGCTACCAGATCCAGAGGAAGAAAGACTACGCACACGACGACATCAAATTCGTCCTCTTGTTCTGCCATATAGGGGTATATCGCCACCGCGTATGACACACCCATAGATGGAGGTATCTCCCTTTTCGTACTCTCTGCTTCGACCGACCCGTGTAATGTCGATGTTCTTGAGGTATAGCAATCGGCACTCTGTCTCGAGTTGACCAACGTAGCAGAGCTGGTGTGACGGCTGCTCGCCATATCTTCACCAGATTTATTTTCCGCGATCGGTGACATGACCTCGGGCCAGCCTGCTTGCGGCGTAGTCCCCGTGAGGGGTGCTGGTGTCGATAGGTCACTCACCTCGAGCTTCGGAGGGCGAGCAACAGCTTTGCCTTGGCCAGTGGCGATAGGTTTGTTGGGATGCGAAGGTGTAGCGCTAGGTGTGCTATTGTTGCTGTTTGTATGCTCGGATGAAATGGAGGCTTTGCGTAGAGCGTGTTTTTGTTGAGCAACCACGATTGGGGAACGTATATCTTTGATATGTTTGAGCATGAAAACGGGGTTTTTCTTCGCATCCTTTAGTTTTTGGAAGAGAAGCAACGGTTTCTCATCGTAACTGAGACATCGTTCTATGCGATTTCCTGTGAAAGAGACGGTGAGTGACTGAAGACACTACAAGGGAGTGCGCCTAGTACCAGGCGATCCATAGCATATAAACATGGCATAGTTTTGCCAGTTGTCGTTATTGATCTTGTATTTCTTCAACGCAGCTGGTAAGACCTTCCACGTCGGGTCCTCCAAGCTAACTTTGAAACTCTTGAGATTGTCTGAACTATCCTGCCGATTCGTTCTTGCGGATGATAACGGTTGAGAACCAGGCGATTCGGCCGTGGAAGACGCGGGGTTCCTATGTGATGTAGAAGAGCTGGAAGCGGTTTGGAGTAAAGTGGGCTGTGTCGACCGAGCCTGAGAGATGTCGTGCTCCATTTGATGCGGGGAGGGATTCGGAGACTCTACCTCTGGCTTGGTGGGAGACTTTGTAGGATTTACGTATTGCGCCCATTTGAAAGAAGGTTGTCGCTTTATTGTGTGTTCGTCCTGTTTGTGAGGGTGAACAGGCTGCCGACTGTCATTAGAGTGCTCGTACCAATCGTTGCGAATTACGAACTTGACTAAATTCCTCGATCAACAATTCGACGGTCTCCTTTAGACGTCTGTTGTCTTCTTCGAGATAGAAGACACGCTGAGCTACAAATTCAGGAGACAATGAAGACGGGGGAATGGAGGACCCGAATGAGAGACACTGACCCTGCTCCTTGACCAGGTCGTTGAGTTTCTCGACAGATATGGTGCGTTCCTGAGCTTCGGCTGCAAGACATGGCTCAATACGAAGAGTTTAGTCAGTAAGTGGGACATACAAGGAGGAACATAATGATCCGAGTCGATGGGTATGTGGTAGGCGAGCTTGGCTTGGTAGACTGCTTTGAGGATGGTTAACCTCTGGCCGACGGTGGCGACTCCGACTGCCTTGAGGGACTCTGGATCTAGCAGGCACAGGACGTCTCCCGAGATGCTATGTTCTGGAGAGCAGGAGGTGAGCCGTACAATGTATGACTACGGTTTGATGGAGAGTACCTTTGATCTGGTGCTCGTACTGGGGAAAACCAAGTGCAGTGAACCACTGGTGGACGCGGTCCTCATTCCAGTCGAGGATGTTGCCGCCGTCGTCGGCGATGTCGATGGCCATGATTGATGATGTTCTGGTCACTGGCAAAGAGTCTGAACATGCCTCGAGACGACACTATGATCCAGGTCACGTGCCAACCACACCTGGCCAGAGACCACTCGGAGCATGGACAATCCCTGGGCGACCACCTGGGACAATCGCGACCAAGACTGGCCCGCAACTCGGGACAAAGTATGGCTGCAGGGCGATGCCTCCTGGGACACCGCTGACACCCAGGACGCGAGCTCGGACGACCGTGGCAGCCCTGAGCTTGTCGCCTCAGGTGATTCCGTTTCGGAACACCAGCCTGCTCGCTCCACGTCTCCTCCCCGAGACCCCTCCGATACCGTGCCTGAAACAACAACCGATGCCAGCACTGGTACCGTCATGTCGGTTGCAAGCATATCTGACGAGGAGAATCTCGACACCGTGACTGCCCTTCATCCTCCCGAGGATGACTGGGCCGCGCCGTGGGGCAGCATACCTTCTTCAGGGACCAATCTCAGAGAAGATCAAACCCCTGACCAGTGGGAGGCTGCTCGCCAGGAGAACGAAAAGCTGAATCGCGCGGTGGTACGACATTGTACAAACGTATACTACAACTCCATTTCTTAGTCAAAGTGCAGCCTCCAGAATTGCTAGATTCCCTACTCCGTCATTGCCAACAAGTCTCGCAAGAGATTTGGCCAACGTCTGAAAACAACAGTCAGGACAACTGGAGGTCAGGATTCGACGACCAGGCAGACATGTACGTCTTAAAATCTAGACGACTTGGCGATTTACATCTTGTAATGAACATCCTCTCCCAGCACTGCACTTCTTCCTCAGTTACTTCCCACTGATATCACCCTACCGCCTACCGTGCAGTTTTCAGCCACCGCAACTGCAAAGGCAATGAATGAAGCGCTCAAGCTGACCCGTCCTTTGCCTGTAGCTGCCAACAGTCCCCTGTCGCGCCTGTTAGCTTCAAAAGGATCTTTGGAGTGGGAGAAATCCATTAAAGCTAAGCAAGATATCGTTTCAGATACGCCACACGTTGGGTGGAGAGTGCTTGAGAAAGAAGATCGTCTTAACACAACCGAGGAGCCGAAGCCGAGGAAAGCTGCCGGTGGTTTACTGTCGTTTTGGAACCGCAGGGATTCTGCAATCCAGGCTGCTCCGTTCGAGACTCCGAGCGAACAATCGAGTTCCCCCATAAGGTCGAGTTTAGAGTGTATCAAGTCTGTTCCCTATCCTTCGCGAGCTGCGTCACCATCAAAGGCGTCTTCCCCATCCGTATCGCCATCTACAGACTCTCCCACCACGGTGGTCGCGACCGCACCTGCTGCGTCAGCCGTTTCACGCTTCCTAAATCGGTTTTCTCGCACAAGAGGTCCTCAGCATACCTCCTTAGCACTCTCCTCTGATGACCTCGAGTTTCTCTCCGACGTTGTGCCGAGTGCAAGTGATCCGCCTGACGAAGATATCATTGATGGTCTCTTGAGTGCGCATACAGGCGCGAGCAATTCGTCACCTCTTCCACCGAAATTGCCCCCTCCGATTCCGCCACCTCCCAAGCAACCACTATCGTCAAGCCGTCCCTCTTCGGCACTCGGATTTAGAGCCTTGAATGGCGTGAGTGGTGTTGGAAATGCACCAACAGCCTTCCAGTTGCAAAAGGCGAATCATACACCGAATGTTCCTGTTCTGGCTCCCCCACTATCACCGAGGCCCGCAGCATCATTTTCACATACAAAGAGTCCCCCTTTGTCTCTCAAGGACGCACCAACCGCTGCGTCTGGACTGTCGAGCACGCCATCAATACAGCAAAGATCTCAACCGCACAACTCATCCTCTTTCATACTTCCACCGCCTCAGAAGACTCCCTCATTACTATCTATTCCACCTCTCCTCCCCCCACCACCGGTTTCTCCTCCACAAACACCCCGTCCAAGTGCCTCTCCCTCGATGACACCTGGTCATTCATCCACAGTGGACTCCTACGAGTTCGACGACGAATTCAGTCCATTTGAATCTTTCCCCCCTCCTGCATCATTTCCGTCTTCAGAACCGTACCCTTCTCAGGAACCACCTTCACCACCACCTCGTCGTACGTACGAGCGCACACACTACCCAAGCTCGTCCTCCGCATCATCAATATTAACTCCAGTATCTCAAACATCGCTCGATCAACTATGCACTGCGGGATATTCTATTTCTGCGTCATTGGATAGTTTTGATGATTTTGTTTCCCCGCCTCCGGTCGTGCGAACTGAGAAGCACACTTCACCCCCTCCATTACCCCTCAAATCTCAGCCTCAACACCCACAACCACCGCGTATCGATACCTTCTCCCGTGTCTATCATGCTCATACTCCGAGTCAAAAGTTCGCCTCACCAACTGTTCATACCAACCTCCTGAACAGTGCGTTTTCGGTGCCATCTGTCAGCAATGCAGAGCATCGACGTACACAGAGTCTTGTCGACCATGCAGCTGCGTGCGGGGGGTTAGTGTGGCCGAACTCGCCCGAATCAGATGAACCAAGAGTTCAGGCGATCCCACCACCTCTGCCGTCCTCCATGTCCCCAAAGCAATTATTGGGAGAGGAGAGTTTCGATTTGCTAGGTGATGGCGATACTCTAGGTGGTGGTGGTTTGGAGACCTTGTCCGCGCCATTGAACGTGGTCGGCGGCGTTGGGATGGGGTCCATGGTGTCACCTTCTGCAACGGATGGCTTGCGTATGCCTCTTGGAGTCGGTAAGGGACTTGGTTTGAGGAACCAACTGCGGTCGTCTCCGATGCCTTCCACATCTGCATCTATGTTTTCGTTCTCCTCTCTGGGTACCCCCGTCCCTTTAGCAGCTGCCAATCCGGGGTCAATACAACCCACAAAGCCGAAACAGATGGGTGGATTATCAGCACAGGATCTATCGTTCTTTGAAGGATTGTGAAGAGCGTCAGTGGCCATCCCAGTAAATGTAACATGTGGCCAGTAGACACAATATACTACATTAATCCTCACAAAGTTGGAGGGAAAAATAATATTCAAAGTGAGACAGTGATGCTACAGAACACGGACAGCGACAAGACGACATAAACAAAAGTACATCGACACACATCTCAGGCGTGAAAGCCTTGATATGTACCGTCAAGTAGAGTTGAGGCGAGTGGAATGAAACTCGAAGCAAGGCAGAAAGGAATATAATAATAATCCACCATGTTCTACTACCGCTCGATCATCTCTTGTCACTGTCGGGGCTTCCAGAATTTCCAGGACGGGCCACTTTGTCCTTCATGTCCATATCTATCATCGCGATAACCGTACCTTCCCCGGTCAACGTCATACTCCCTGCCTCCATCCCTTTCCTGACCGTAGTCGTGTCTGTGTCTGTGTCTGTCCTCGCGTTTATCGCCAGAGTCGTAGTGGTGTCCGTGATGCCTGGTTGAACGAGAACGAGGAGGTGGTTGAGCAACCGCTTCATAATAGGGAGGTGGCATGTTATCGGCTTGTGTCTGATAAGAGACAGGTAGTACAGGTGGAGCGGGTGGTAAAATCCTTGGAATTTGGGGGGTAGACTGGTCGATACCATTTATCGTGCAACGCTCGGTTCCGTCCGGGTACCGATAAGTAACGTGTTCGTTCCCCTATATTGAGGCGTCAATAAGAGGGTAAGGAAGAATGCAGAACTCGAATGCCCACCTCCAAGTCCTTGCGTACACACTTGGTGTGCGTCGCACCGTTGACAGTGGAGCTGGTGAAGCTCTGAGAGATCCACCTCCCTCCGTTGCCGCCATTGCCGAATGTCTGCATCCCACTGCTCGCCATACCTCCGCCGCTCATGTCGAACGGAGAAGGCAACATGGAAGGGAAAGCGCCGCCAAAGAAGCCTCCGCCAAAGTGGTTCGGTCCAAAACCGCGGCGCCCAAACGGATCATCAAAGAAAGGATCAGCCTCGAACGCTCTCTGAAGGTCACCAAATATCGAGTTGAACAAGACGAATGGGTCTGTGAAACCCCTCGGTTGATGACGCGGACCGAACCCGAAACCACCAAACGGGTCCATGCGAGGAGCACGGGAGAAGGGATCGCGGAAGAAGGGGTTTGGAAAGGGGTCGTGGGGACCATTGGCAAAGGGGGCTTGTGCGGGCGTCGGAGGGGGCCAGACACCGTGTTGATCGTATTCCGCTCTGCTCTGAGGGTCATGTAAGACTTCGTATGCGTTGTTTATCTGACGGTGTGACGTGGGTGAGCAATATAGTAGATGCAGCGATGTTGGGGCATACCTTGCGGAACATGTCCTCGGCGGCGGATTTCTCGGCTGCGGAGGCGCCTTGAGGAAGGCGATCAGGATGGGTCTCCAGGGCCTTTCTCCTGTAGGCTTTTCGGACTTCGACAGCATTTGAGGACTGAAGACATGGATCGGGAAAGGTTGCGACTCACTTTCCTCCTGGTTCGCAGTGCGGCTAATGCCCAACATCTCGTAAAGATTCGCGGTCATGATTCCGTCTACAAAGAAAGCTAGGATTGGACTATTAGACGTTACAGGGAGTTGGTGGGGAGGAATAGAGGGACATAAGGCCCACGGACTGTGTCTGTGGTGGAACGAGACAGAGACGTGTTGCTGTGGCTGGACAAGATCGCTTCTGTCAGCACAACTTCACCAGCTTATGGGTCTGCAAGAAGTCGTATTGTGTGCTACGGCACCCCAACCGTCAGATTCAGGACCAGCACAAGCCTCAGGACCGGGCGCGTTCGTCCTGCATGACCTCCAAACCAGCAACGTGTTGTCCTCCTTCAAGCAAACAAATTCTGCACCACACTGCAGCGCCTTCATAGAGACCAAGGATGGCCAAGGAGGAATTATGCTCGCAGCGCAATCAGACAAGACCCTCCTCAACGTTTATAATTTTCAAAAGGCATGTATCTCGCGGGCATTGTCTGCGGGCAACTGACGATCGACACACAGGACCAGATCGCCCTAAAGGTGGTTTTACCAGAAAAGCTGACTTGTCTGGCATTGGATCAAAAGGCAAAATACTGCGCCGGTGGTACCGCTCAAGGACGGATTTACCTCTGGGAGGCGCGTTTCGTTGCATTTTTTTCCGTGTGCCCCATGTCATGACTCTTTGGACAGTAGGTCGTGTCGGGCATACTCTACCATTCTTGGGACGCTCACTATCGCCAAGTGAACGTACTAACATTTACGTACGACGGAGCTATTTTGATGTCTGCCAGTGAAGATTCTGGTATCGGCGTTTGGTCAGTGTCCAAGTTCGTGCTGATCCACTCGTGTAAAATGGTCCCGTTGACTAAACCGGTTCTCCCTCAGATTGGTCGATGACGATCTCCAAAATGATCACCCACTTCCACAATTCACACTATCGGACCACACCCTCCCAGTCGTAGACATCGTTTGCGGTCTCGGCCCATTTCCGATGTGCCGCATCTTGACTGGATCCCTTGACCATACCGTAAAGGTGACCAGGCTGTCAAATTGGTTTTTCTGCTGACTGACAACACGATTAGTTGTGGGATCTGGGCACCCAGTCCTTGATAACGACATTCCATTTCCCAAAGCCAATACGTTGCATTGTCTGGGACATCACTGAACGCCTCTTCTTTGCCTCTTCGCCTGATGGATCCATCTACCAGGTAAACCTGTTTCGCGAACGCGAAGTCAAAAATAACGCCGGTCCCTTTATCGAAGCTGTCGGAGGCGCAGGTGGATCCGATGTTATCCGCTTTGACGTGGATGGCACAGCAGGGCAAAAACGACTTATTGACGTTGGTCAGCCTGTGACGGCTCTTTGTATCTCATTAAACGGGTCGCTACTTCTGGTTGGAACAGCGTCAGGGTTCATACACGTCTACGACATTGCATCACATCAACTTTTGCGATCGATCTCTACGCACAAGGGCTTGTCGATATCGTTCCTTGCGACGATGCTCAAGCCTCCGGATCTCGTGGGCCATATTAGTCTGTCTCTGAATGTGGCCAGCACTGCAGATGCCCGCGATGTGATGCCAGTGCGGCCAGTTGCATCATTCCATCGAATGAAAGATGTGAACGCAAGAGAGCTGCACGAGGTATCGATGATGTTACCAATTACGAGCGAGGTGAGTTATTTATATTATTTGTCCGTTGCACTTCTCATTCATTTCGACAGACACCACAAATTGGCCGGTGTGAATATGATTACTCCGAGTCAGAATTTCAAAAGGATCTATTTTCTTTTGTTCAGCCGACTGAAGCAGAACCTTTGGGAGCCCCGTTGACGAATAGAGTTGGAGAGCTCGAGGCGGAAGTAGAGCAGTTGAAGGAGCAGCTAGGAAAGGCAAAAGGCGTGAATGATGCCATATGGCAGGTTGTTGTGCAAAAGGTGCTCAAAGGTAATCCTGGGTTGGAAGGAGACGATGGCATGGACGAGTAGAACATCTGTGGCTGTGATACCGTGTGAATAATTGTATAACGCTCCCGCTGACATTTGACGACGCTTGCTTGGAATCAAAGAAGATGGGCTTCAAACAGGGTGCGGTACTTGCATCTTGCTCGTTTTTTCTCGGTGCGTTGTGCTCTGTGTGCAGGTTGTAGGATTGCTGACTCTATTACAAGGGGTACTGTTCATATGCTTCTTCGTCGACTACCGAATTCTATACCAGGACTTGACGGAAGACACCATTAAAGATGGATTCCAGTTCTACGCGACGTTCTTTAATGCGCCCCCCGCCATCAAGGTTTGTCAGTCGCGGAGCCTTGGTGCCAATGCTAAAAACATTACAGGCACTTTTGCATGGCTTCATAGGAGTTGGGCTGACCGGCCTTGTTGCAAAGCTCTTGCAATGGGACGAGAGTGCCATCTTCTTTGACGGCTCTAGCTTAGGTGAGGCCCCTTTGGCATCTGTTTGCGAGCATGATTTACTCACGAAGCGGGCTAAGCCGCCTATCTCTTCACAATATCAGTTTATCTCGCTGTATCAGTCCCATGCTTGCGTACGATGGTAACTCCAGCCGAAGTAGACACCATGGACGACCGCATCGAGGCTCTGAAGATCTTGTCGGCTGGGAATACGATTATGATGCTCGTCCTTGGAGCGATCCTAGGGTTGCAGGTAAGTCTTGATTACCGATCGCGTGGGCCGCCCGCAGTTCGCCATGGATTTCGGGACATGCGACATTGCCCGTCATGCCCGTCTCTTTCCCAGATGCGGGACACGTATTCTCGCGGCATCTCGTAACCGAAGCCATTGCCGATACTAGTGTCTTCTACGAAGGCGGTCAACGTTTCCTTCGTTTCGGCACTTGCGCCTACATGGTACTATATTTATTGTCCGCTAATATTTATTTTTGGAACCAGGGTGGCCAGGAATATGCACGGAGGGCCGAGCAAAGGGAACTGGCCAAGCTGGAGAAGGCGGAAAAAGAGGAGGTTGCAAGATCAAGGTCGGAGAAAGACAAGAAGGAGTAAGCCTGTTTTGTGTATTTCGGATCTGGAGGAGCGCGTGCTATGCATTGTTTAAGTTGTCCTTCCGTTGGGGAGCCCCCTCTGAGAACACGGAAGCACGGTGTGAGAGGTTGGCTAAGACTTAGCTAAACCTTTTTTGGAGTTATCCCCGTCAACGCCTCGGAGCGCCACACTAGTTGCAAGTTGCTTGAAAGCACCCCAGAACTAGGCGGTCGCTCTCTCACTCGATGTCGTCAAGCAGGACGGCGATGTTGCTGGCTTGGTGTGCGGAGCATCGCATTCAGATCGACTCGACGTTACAGATCATTGACAGCAACCAAGACGACAATCCTCGCCACGGTGCCAAATCGACATCCTCCGACTGGCCCTCCCGTGAACACGGACTCTCCGTGCACTCACGCGACGAGTTGATTCAATGTTCCCGTACCCGTGAGTCCTCATCAAACACCTCGGCGTTCTGCTCCAGAAGTCCCTTCCGTTGATCCTTCTCTCGGCCCATTGCGAGAGTGTCGTTGGCGTGCGAACGAGTGTTATTGTAGAGACCAATGGCTCTCCTCCCGTTTCAGATGGGGGGCCGTCAATCCTTTCGTTTGATCCTCGCTCATCTTGGTTTCGTTTCTTTTGTGCTAATTTATCTTTGGCATCACAGTCGTCTATATTCCAAAGACCGCCGTTTTGTCGGTCAAGTCGTGTTTCTTCTCCCAGCACATATCCGCCGTGCCTTGTGGTCACGGTGCACACCTTTCCCTTGCTCTCGCGCTCTACGGCGAACTGTGCGTAAACTTCCTTCTTTACCCGTTTATCGCGACGACGTTGACTTGCGCTGCTTGCCCTTGGTGGCGTCGGCTTACAACGCGTTCGAATCTCCTATTGTTACAATTCTCACACAAACGCCAAAAATAAACGCTACTTGGATGAACGCGCGAACATCATCGCCAACTCCACCTCGCTTCATATTCCGCCCCCCGTTCTACCGTCTTCCCGTCTTCTAACTATGAATCCGGGATTTTCCCTCTCCTCGGATTCTCTCTGGCCACGCAATAACGGAACCCTGACTCTCATTGCATCTCTGTCTGATGGACTTGATTCGTCAAAGCTTACTGGGACCACGGTCACGATGGTTCAGTTACCTCCAAAGCCTACCGCGGGAATCAGTGGACATTGCCGTGTTTTGGGGTGTCGGTGATGCCATCGAAACCAGGACATGCACTTGTTCATCCCGCGGATGTTTGAACACCGATGACACATCGAGTGCAATACATATGTGTCAACACCAGCTCACCCTCCCCAAATGTCCATGGTGCGTTTGGTTGCACGACAACCATAATGCACAGGAATGGCTTCAAGTCACCGAGATCGAGCGGGAACATCTAGGCTTAATGGTGAGTACGATGCGTCCATGTTTGGTTCACTCCGCCGTGTCTTTTTCTGTCATAAGCTTTCTTTTTTTCGAGTCCCTATTTGTTTTCATTTCGCTTTTTGTTTGTTAATTCTTCGGGATCGCGTGGGTCCCTCTGCGGGACTTTCCGTTTCTTGTCACTATCGTATAAATCTGCTCTTCGCGCTCCTGTCGGCCATCCCCGCTCACTTTAATTGCGTCTTGATGCGGGTATGTGGCCTCCGCTGATCCTCAAACACTTTTGAACTGGTCGCAAACCCTTTCGTGATGCATTGGCGAAGAATTTTCATATCGCCAGGCCACCCCTCGCATCTTCCCGTAGGCTACGGCATGCAGAGCCGCGCATGCATGGTGACTGATGGATGTGGGCCATGCAGTGGCGGACACGCGTTCTATATACGGTCGTAGCTCCTAGGTGCATGCACGAGTCCGTAATGTGTGCGGCCCAAACAACGATCGTGGCGCGGTAATGTCCGGCGGATCACTTGATCTGTCTCGTTGCTTTACCCGTCTTGTGTCCGCACGCATCTCGACTAAGCTACGGGAACATGAAAAGTACCGGCGAAGGGTTTCATTTGCTATCAGGAAAGCATGTTGCCTCGTGGCCTGGTCTGCGATAATGCGACTTTGTTGACATTGAATGTCCCGGAGTCGATCACCACCCCCGTTCTTTCAATTTGCACCATTTCTTTTGCACATTGAACGGTTGCTTCATTCTTGGATGATCGGCCCCTTACCCCCTAACATTTCACGCTTTCCACTTGATGTAACCGCTGTCTCCTCTATCCTCGGCCCCTTCTTTATCCGTCGCGCATCAAGATTTGCGCGGACAAGTTCGCCCCTGAGTCTCCGCGAGCCCCTGATCTAGCAAAATCGCAAACTTCCTTTAGCCTTCATTCCTCAAAAGCTTTATGATTTCTTTTTTGACTGCATCTGTTCACAATTAAGTGCTTTAGTAACTGACGCATCGCTTGCAAGCAGGAGGAAATACGTCAATACTACCGCAATGTCGTAGAACCCACGTTTCACGCAGTCCCAACTAACCCTGGGCTAGACCCATTGTTCTCCAGCAGGCGAGATAAGCCTGGGGATTCCGGTACGGATACCAACCCAAGAGTATATAGGGTTACGTTCCCAGGATTCTGCCACGCTTACTCGCTCGTTTCGACACGCGCATTCTGGGTGGATGCGTATCATGGTCTGGCAATGGTTCCAATTGCCGACGCGTAAGTCACTCCTTACCTTGTGGACCGACTTTACACGGGGGCGTGGAATTGACGCCACAAGATCCCCGTGTCCGAAAATGGCCATACATTGCCTGCTTTGCTGGTTGCTACCTCACCAATGATGCCTGTTCATATGATTGAGAATCCCAAGTTCCTATTACGCTTGCGGCTCGGGTAGACAGCAAGTGACCGTTGCTACCCTCTACCCTCCCTATTGTGCAGAGTCACCGATAGAAGAGCGCCACCTCACTTCGTTGTGTTGTCTGAGGGGGAATAGATGACAGTCCAGTGTCTTGTTGGTTTTGCATGCCTGTTTGTTGACCATAGTTTTTTTGCTTGATTCTTTGTTGTTTTGTGTGCAAATCTAACCCACCTTGCAGTTTTAACCACACAAACGATAATCATGTACAAATGGAGGTGAGTAATGAAATCCGATCCTTCTCACCAGAGTCGCACTCTATCGGGCGGAGGAATGATGGACCATCTTCCCCCCACTGCTGTTCTTCGAAGCATATTTATACGTATATTCGGTGAATTGATGAATCACGCCTGCAGAGCGACTATGACGTCTGCGTCGAATGCGGTTCTCTCGCCGAATGTGAGCACGATCGTGGGATGGAATGTACGACGGTCCCTGCCTCGTTGCTGTCAAATGTACACCCACTCTCGCATGACGGTACCCCGACATCGAGCAAGACAGACTACCTTGAAATGTGTACCGTGCGGCCCATCTCTCCGTTTAGTGAAGTGTTCAATACGTATGGTTCCTTGTCCAACGCAGCGCTCCTCTCTCGATATGGCTTCATGTTACCCGAGAACGAACATGATACCGTCCGGATGGTGCTTGACCCGTTATCAACAATGAGGAATCTCTTCACATGCGTCGGTCTGGAAGAGTCATCCGTCGGGAAGGACAACCATGCCGTCACGGGAGCTTCTGCCATTGAGCGCTTTGCAATCAGGAACACATGCAGGGTGGGTGACTTTACCGATCACGGCGGCGTTGACCGTGAGTTTCATTTACGATAAGGATCATGGTCAGGGCATCTGGAACAACGAGGGTTCTTCATTGTCGGTGTCTGGTGCTTGGGAAAATACAATGAACCGGCTGCTCCACGTTTTTACTTACGTCGCGGGTGTATGGAATTCGGATGCGGCATGGGACGAACCATATGACGATGGGCTGGTCTTCAATCCGCAGTCTCCATGGACAGGATCGGTCTCATTTCAGGCTGGTGATGAAGGGCCTGCTCTGATCACACGTGACTTGGTTATCAACTCTGACGGGAAGATATCACACAACCTTTGGTTGTTTTGCATCCTTGTCGCCTTGTTTGCTGCGCGGTCGCATTTG
Organism: Boletus insuetus; assembly: GCA_038093095.1. NCBI lineage: Eukaryota > Fungi > Basidiomycota > Agaricomycetes > Boletales > Boletaceae > Boletus > Boletus insuetus. Next base: position 64,345 of record JBBPRQ010000103.1, read on the forward strand.
GGGACTTCTCTTGGAGACCTGATGGAAAGGGTGGAGCGCGGTCCTGAAGGCATCGCTTCGCTGACAGAATTCAAAGCAACGTTAATTAACGCTCAGAGATACGTCGAGCGACTTCGCCATATCCACGATAGAGACAGCAACGACGGCGACATGGAAGACAGTGGCAATCATGGATCAACATCCTCCCCTCCCTTGCCCCATCTAGCACTTCCCCCACTTAAGCTGGATTACGACACCGAATCGGACGATTATGCACAGCCTCCCGCCGCTGTTCAATCGCAGCCTAGACCTGCGATAACACCTAGAGGCATGCCGATTTCTATTACCGCAGTTTCGGGCTCGAGTCACCCTCACTACTGGGATTCATTTGAGCCAAACGTTGTCATGGGTCGGTCCCTTGGGACTGGACCCCAGGACCCTGAGATAAGCACGAGCTTCTTGCCGATATCACAAGCGTCATCTGACCTCTCCCGAGGTCCCATGATATCGTGCCATCCTACACAAGGAGGAGCGGAAGACTCATATCAGGAAATGTCGATGGACCATACCACTGGATATAGCGCCCAGCGCGACCGCAGTCGGAGTGCGGAGGGAGAGCGGCCCGCGAAGCGCGTCCGCCGTTACAGCGTCGTGGCAAACCGCGTCGATAGATTAGGCAGAGCCACACCCGAGTCCGCACGACAAGTGGGGCAACATCGAGAAGTGCAAGACGCGTCCGATGAGGACAACGTTCAGATGACGGTGACCGACCATGACGAAACTCACCGAGTGGCGCTCATGTTAGCGCGCATAGTGGTCTGTCTGTGTCGTGACCGATATCAACCTCCGACACTTAGCAAAGAGCAGCGCGGCGTCGGGATGACGGCTGGAGAGCTCGGGGACTTGCTTGACGTGAGTGTTCTTTGGTCCGTAATTCTGGTTCGTCCTTCTTGTTGTACCCCCCCGCTGCCTCGACCCTGATTATCCGAGCCCGCCCGGGATAATCAGTATTGGCTTCCGGAGGCTGCGTTATAGCGGCAAAGATCTTTCGACGGCCACGATGGCCGTCTCGGGCGAGGTATATACGGTCCCAGTGACCCGCATCGACGTGACTGTAGGGGAAGTCATGTATGAATGCGGGACAATATGGACCGTAGCGAAAATCACTCGCTTGGTCCCTACTTCCTCGCAGCAGACCAAGGAAGAGAGACACCCTTTTCTCCGCGTCGGGAAGTCGTGGGTGCTATTCCTATGATATTTTGTCGTTGTCCTCCCCCATTTCGTTATGCTGTGGATGGCGAAGGGACGGAGATGAGCTGATCGCCGTCACTCCTAACCCACCTCTTCCTGTGTACCCGTTGGCATACGTGTAACGGGGTTCATGAGAATATTCATAACCTGCCGCAGAGGAATCTTTTGGCGGATCTATTTCCCCTTGTATTATGAAAACCGCCTTCTGATACATTCCCTCTGGTTCACGAACCCTGTCGCCTCTACAAGCTGCCGTCTTCTACTGTCTTCGGCGAGACGTCAGTCTTGGCGGGGGTCGTGAAGAAGATCATCTCCGCAACCGCGCTACGATGCGGTGCTATAGCACTTTCGTCATCGATCAAGAATCGACCTGTTTTTTTTTTCTTTTTTCCCATTGTTGTCCGAATCGTTGGAGGGGGGAGACCATTGTCCCCCGTATATGGGATCTAGAGGCCCTGTGACTTGCAACGGTTATTTTTTCTCCATTGTTCTCTGCCGCCTGGGCGATGATCATATGGGCATTGTATTCGGGCTCGCATGTGGCAAGGCGTAAGCGCATATGTGTAACGTGATATGCGAGGGGCCGATGAGGGGGACTCCCGCATGTTTCTACTCGTTTCAAATCTCTCGCGTTTTGCATGTGGCGAACGCGTAACTGACTACCCTTGTCTTTTTGGTTAGGAGACACCCGAGAGTATGTATCGTACGCGGAGTGCCCTTGTTTTGGCGATCAGTGAACGATCGGTTGTCGAAAGTTGCGCGGCATGCTGGGGAGCTATTCTGGGGCAGTGATTGAATAAGGGACGCTTAGGGGATCTATAAGACATTGTACATGTTCGAATACGTGTGATGCACTCAAAACGGCGCGGGAAGCGGGATTCTTTGATGAAGCGTCTATCAAAAAGATGTGTGCTGTACGACATGGTTGGCGATACGATGCCAGTATGTGGGTCCTTGATAGTCATCACAGCCTACATCGGGCGCGCCACTCCTCGATTTGAACACGTCGGGTAAGCGGGATCAGTATTAGTGACGACAAGAGTATGACCGGGTCGCAGTTGCTGTGTATGTATCGGTGCTGCGGATGCAATACTGGCGGCGCTGGCTGGGGCGGTACTACAGCGGGTATCGGTGCCAAAGAGTCAGAGGACGATAATCCGATACGAGAGTGGGGTGGGATCGGCGGAGGACACAAAGAGTCAGGGCTGTGGTAGAGTATCTCTTTTTCATAAACTTTGGATATCGCTGGTTAGCTCCGTTACACCGATCGGTGGGAGAGTCTGGGCAGTAAGTATACTTCTGGAGAGGGAAGAGGCAAGGGTGAGATCAGGAACAGGGTACCTGATGCGACACTGCAGAGCGCGTTTGAGAAAGAAGGGACGTATAAGGATATATGGCGCTTATGCTTGCTACAGGGATGCCAACAGGGAACTGACGGTGGCGTCATCGCCATCAAGAGAGACTTTGCACGGTATAAAATTTATTTTATCGTTCAGTCTATTTGGGGAGGAAGGGAGGGGATGGCAAGGACGGGGGTGTGCCAGACTGTGGCGTGTGGGCGAGAAGAAGTTGGGGTGGAGGTCTTGACGAGAGATTCCGCCGCCGGGAGAGAAGCAGTGGCTGGGATTCTTGCCAGAAGGGAACCCCAGGTTCTTGGCATGGGATCCGCCGGCGGCTGAGCGGGGGGAGAGCGACATATTCGCTTATCCTTGAGCCGGACCCGTGTTGTGGGTGTTCCTGTTGGGGCTTGCGTGCGTTGTTGGGTACTGTTGTCTGCAGTAGCGATGGGGACCCTTGGCTTCGCGAAGGTCATAGAAAGGGGGACTGGAACGTGGGTGTTAGTGCTGCGCCGCCCTGACTCAGTAGAGAGGATGTGACTCGGACCCAGTCACAAAACAAATAAATAATAATTACACGAATTAAATAATTCGAGGTATTACGGAATTCCTGCTCGATCGACGATAATGAAAAAGAGGTGTAAATTAAATAATTGAATTGGCTTAGAAAGGGAGAGAACAAGGGTCGTCCTTATTTGGTATAGCCAGAGATCTATGATTGGATCTTGGTTGGACTGGAAAAGGAAGTCGAATATATAAGAAGGGGGAGGGAAAACACTCGTCCTCCTGCACGTCGCCCAGTTTTTTTCTCGTCAAGTCTCTCCTCCTCCCGCGTCCTCCTCGACATAGCCATGGACGTCGACTGGTGTCTCTCCTGCGAACGCAAACTCGTCCGTACCATCCCGCTCGCTCACTATCATGATACCTTACTCATACCTTGTACAGGATGACTTGCCATCTACTTCTGGCCCATACTGCTCTCCCGAATGTCTTTCCTACGCTCAGCCCTCTTCCTCCCTCCGCATTCACCCCTTCCCCCTCCCTGCATCCGGCTCCTATCGCATCCGCCAATGGGCCCAGGCAATCCCACCTCACATTCCAGCCGGTGCACCTGTTCTTCCCTTTGCGGATCTCCTGCCCGATTCACCCTCCACTCCTCCAACCGAGCGTCCCCCTTCTCCCCGCCTCCGTCACCAGCCGACCCCAAAGCTTATCGAGCGCACAGCCGCATCCACCCCGCTACCCACACTCTGTGTCTCGTCCCCTGCGCATGTCCGACCCCCCCACCCCGCACGACCTCCGTCCCACTCCTACTCGCGACCAGCCAACGTGACCACCTGTATGAGTGAGGCAAGCACCTCTCTCTCCTCCCTCCTCAGCGAGCCCATGGTCGCAACTCCCGACGAAGATGTGTCCTTCGGTGCCAACATCGGTGCTTTCGTTCGTTCCTGGGTCAACTACGACCGTGCAAAGGGCACAAAAGAGGACTACGTGATCGAGAAAGTCACCGATTATTTTCCCCCTCTTCCTCAAGGGAAGAAGACCTCCTATCCTTCCTCATCGTGTAGAAAATCAAAAAAGACGCCCCCGCAATCCCCCGCTCCCGTGCACCGTCACAAGCAATCCCCCTCTCCCAAGAAGCTTGTCCTCTCCGCTGGCAGAGACCGTTCGACCTCCTCTCACTCCCACACACCCACCCCGGTTATCTTTCCCTCTTGCCGCGCAGCCGAGCTCAGCTGGGTCGATGGCGAGGATGAAGACCAAGACGAGATGGTCCCCGCACCTCAATTCCAATACCACCTGACTCATCATCACAAGCACGAACCACAACGAGACATCGAGTCTGTCCACTGGACCCGCGCTCCATCACTCTCCTCTTCCGTTTCCAGCTCAGACTCGTCTGTACTCCTCATGGCCCCCAAATACCGGGACCGTATCGGAGGTTGCAAGGGCACTCGTGCGATTGCCGCATAATTTCTATTTCGTGATGTCCAAATTTCGTGTTCGCTGTTTCCCCTCTTCAAAAATTGGGACGCTTTCTCCGAGTCGCGACAGGTTTCTACACCGCATTTTCTTTGCTTGTTGTTATCT